>JAKUCM010004458.1:0-69402 GCA_023374145.1 Lepidium sativum | reverse complement strand
TATATATCTAGATTATGTCATTCATAAATCAAAACCTCTAATTACGTGAAACTGAACCTTCTTCTTCGTCCAATTCTTCATCTCTTTTTATTAACTAAATCCATTTCGATTTTGTTAAAATAAATCTTTGTAAATAAATGTTTTGTTTTAAATTTTAAATATAATTATGGACCAAAGACTATATAATATGTAACTTAATCTTTGTTATTTGAATTCGAAAGACCTTTGAATATCCATATTACACGCCGGTTGATTTACAGTGATGAAGTTGTTTAATCTTCTATTGAAACTATACATATTCACCACTTTTGAATCCATAGTTACTTTTTATTTTTATTTTTTATACTATCTAAAATAATTGGGTTGAATATCTTATATACATGTCATTTTTCCGTTTAGTTAATCCAAACTAATAATTTTGATATCTAGAATTTGTTCCCTTTCTCTTAATTTAGACAAACTATAAAAGGATTTGAGGTTATTGTATCTTATCGATCTACTTATTCGAAAAGAATAACATCTTATGCAATTTGGATATTTCAATGACATAATTTTATAAATAAATACTACTTAATAAAAGATATATTCTTACATTGTTCTTGAGATAATATTATAAGTAATTTCACACATGTACTTTTGATATTTAAATAATAAATAAAACCAAATCAGAATCTTGATTGAAGTCTGCTTCATAACTATAACTCATAACTGAAAAATGCACTATTTGCCTTCAAACATCTAAAGGACGAGATGCCATTAATAATCTAGCCTGCAATCACATCTACCACCATGATTGCATAATAAGTTGGCTTAACGCAAATAAAAATTGTCCAATATGTAGGGCAACATATCTTAAATTTTACCATTCCAAATAATAATAAAATTATTTATTTCTGATTCACATACTTTTCATTCCAGAAATACAACACAAATCACAAAATTTGACAAGTTATCCAACAAATAAACTACACATAAATGTTTCTAAACCAAAAACCGGGCGTAGCCCGGTCAATCCCCCTAGTACTAATAAAATGAAGGTTTTAAGGCCTCTTAGGCCATCCATGTCAGTATTCTTCCTTTCTAAAACTGCTCCACATCAGCATCCCCTTCCTCCATGTACACTTCTTTTAATAGGCCATTTTGAAGATTTATAATGGATCCAAATGATTTTCAAACGCCTATTAGTAATGATTAGTCCATTAAAAATGGCCCACTGAGTATTGAGTATCTCTCAAAAAAGATTCATCATATTCCCACGTTCCCAAAATGTTGTAACATCTTTGTATATTAATAACTTTTAAAATACAAATTACTACACACAATTACTTACCCACCACTCTCTCACATTCGATACGTCCTACTCCTATAAATACCACCTCTAAATCAACAAATGACAAGTACACAACCACCTGCTCCCATCAAAATGCCTAAAAAAGTAATCACACCCTTTATGGATGCAATTATTGTCTCGCTATTCTCTCGATTTAGAATACCCACATCATCATATTTTCTTCTTCTACAAATCTGCCATGTCATCGTATTTTTTTCAGTCTGAATCATCCTTCTAAAATTATCTTCCACACGATTCTACTACTTTATTGCCCTAGCTTTTAATTCCTAAAACGTATTACCTTTTATGACTCTTTTCCTTCTATTCAGTTTGTATGCTCTTTCTCTTATTTTACTAACTTTTCCCCTTCCTTAGGGGCTTCAGTTTTAGAGTCCATGAAGATGCTTGTAAATACGTTTTATGATGATATCATTGCTCACTTCGATTTGATTCGGCTCCATTGACTCTATGTAGTTTGAGGTTTTATCTATGTATTTTTTCATTTTGTGTTCCCTACATACATTATCTCTCCATCTCAAATTATAGATATAGAGTTTTGTAATTCGTTAATGCTTTTGGTATTTACAATCAGAGGTAAAGAAATCATCTTGTTTGTGTTTGATAGAAACTGACCTATCAGTGTTGTTGGATTGTAATAGATTTTCTGGTGACCAGTGCCCTTTCTTTCCATTTAATAAACTTCTATTTGCAAACCATGTGAGAAGCTTTTAAAGGAGCGTGAAGAACAACATGAAATGCTTAATCTTTAGAAGTTAACTCAGACAACAAAATAAAAGAGACTTGTTGTAGAGTTTGAGGAAAGAATGAAACAGTGAATTCATTAGGAGACAGAGCATGGAGAACTTAAAGAAGCTCTGAATGAATCGAAGAAGAACATGTTGTCAAAAATGTTGGTTAAGGTTAGTTTCGATATGTGTATCTCTTCATTTATCATAATCTTTATACGATTCTCTTGCTTCTTTACTTACTTAAGTAACATTTATTTCCAAGATACTCAAAGGAAAATTTTCAATTGCAGATTATTAGCTATTGACAAGCAGAACCATAAAAGGAAGGTTTTGTGGCATCTCATGCCATCCACATCACTTTTTTAAACTCTCTTATAATGATGCCACGTCAGTGTGTATTTTGCAAGACAAAATTTTGTCTTCGGGGACAGTGCCTAATAACATAACTTTTGATTAATTTTGTCTATGTTTTGAACTTAAATGAATTGTTTATATTATAGAATTAGCTTGAGATCCATATTACTTATTATGTTTTATATGCACGTCTACTTACAACCTTTCCAACGTTGGTTTGGACAGAAATAAATTATGTTGATCACTTTTAGGAATTAATGAAGAAGAAACACGAAGACAAACGTAATGAATTGGTGAAACATAAAGCACAAAATGGAACCGAAAGACTCCATATAACTGAAGATCTAAAACATGTTTTTGCTCACTTTCTTTATCTCTCTAAGAATAAGTAAAGAGATAAGAAACAAACATCAATCAATTAAGCAAGAGACTGAATAGCTCAATGTGATAAGGCACATAGAATTCACTGCACTAATGAAATTGTGGAAATATTGGTAAGAGTATATATGTATCATTCAAAAGTCTTTTAAAAGTTAGAACAATTATTTTTAAGGATCCATCTTGATACCAAAGAAGAGATGTAGACCAATCAGTATCTATGAGATCACTTATCTCAAATTCACGGATTGTGCATGAAAATAAAATAAAAAGAGAATTGGTGATATTATATTCTCTTTAGTGTTTTTATTAGGTTCAGTCTCTCTTTAAGCATTGTCCTCTTTTATTGATTGAGTTAAGGAAGTGACATAACTTTGCCATACAAAGTAACTTATGGCAAAACATATTTACAACTTACTTTAAAACAAAAGAAAAAAATAAAGTTACATTTCACAATGATTTTTACTAAATTGGAAATTCTTTCATAGTTAAACTACATTCACTACTGCTGCTCTTTATCTCTCTTCATTTGATTTTGGTAAATATTATTTACAAAGTCTAAAACAATTTTAAAAAGAAAATTTTGGGTTCCACGAATTTTGTTCCACACAAATGGTAGTTGCTAATTTACAAATCCTAAAACTCAAAGTTCAAGCCCTATTTTATACAAGTGATATTAAATAAACATTTTATTGTGTATGCTATGGTTTTAAATAGAGCCTCCTTGGTCCAAAAAGAAAAAAAAATTAAGACATATTTTTCAATCAAATAGCTCCCATTTACACAGAGTTTACAAGAACAAGCTATGATTATAAAAATAAAATTTACATGAAATTACATAAATCTTCCGACTTAAATTTATCAACTTCATTCGTAGTTTCTCTAAATAAACAAGTATTACTTCTTATTGACCAAATTTTGATTTTCCCATTTTTCAAACGTATACATCATTACTAACTCAACAACACATTAAACTGAAATGGGTAAATAATACATATAAGAAGTATATATATATATATATATATATATATATGTATAGACACCAAATTCGCTTCCTCTCACATACTCTTTTTCATTTGAAGGCCGTCTTCCTAACATTCATATGCAAAGTGAAACTTATCTCAACATCAAAAGACCACTCATACAACAGAGTAATATTGTTATACAAATTCCTTTCCAAACAAGCGGAACACCTATATCATGGACCACCTTGACACATAATCTTCATTACTTCCTAACATACCATGACATAGAAGATACAAAAGCAACCAGTATGATTGACAACTTCATGGCATACATAACTGATGTTGGCATATCTACAGATTTGGAAAAATAATATATTTCAACATTAAATATTACAACTATCAAGCTCGATCAAGAATATACACAAATTTGGTCGTTGTCCTATTAAAATTACTAAAAGAAATGCCACTCCTGATGAGGAAACTGAAAAATTGCACTATTTGCCTTCAAAGATTTAAAGGACGAGATGTCATTAATAATCTAGCCTGCAACCACATCTACCACCATGATTGCATAATAAGTTGGTTTAACGCAAATAAAAATATTCCAATATGTAGGGCAACATATCTTTAATTTTACCATTCCAAATAATAATAAAATTATATGTTTCTGATTCACATACCTTTCATTCCAAAAATACAATACAAATCACAAAATTTGACAAGTTACCCAACAAATAAACTATACATAAATGTTTCTAAACAAAAATCTGGGAGTAGTCCGGTCAATCCTCTAGTTAAATTTAATAATTGTTCCTCCTTTAAATTTAATAACTATAATAATGGGCCAGTACAAAAAACCCAAGTTAGGCCATGTCCAAACACATAGACTCTATATATTCCTAGAACCCACTTTTCCTCCACCCACGAAGCTACCACCATTAATAATAGTCTGAAAATGTCAAATACTATTTAAATGCATTACATACTCGTATAGTAATATCAAAACAATAGTTTTGTAGAATTATGTATTCAACTATCTTAGTTTCATTAATTGACTCTTCAAGAATATATATAGAGCAAATGGTTACAAGATAAGAATGAATCAACTAGAAATATCCTAACAAATTCTATCAAAAAATAAGTAAACCAACTTATATATCTTATCACCAATACTCCCCCTTACGTTGGAGCGTGAAGATCCTGAACGCCCAACTTGAACATAAGATAAAGAAACTGTGAACGACCTAAAGCCTTAGTCAAAATGTCCGCCAACTGCTCATTCGTTCAAACATGTTGGAGTGTCAAAATACCATCTTTAACTGCATCACATACCGCGTGACAGTCAGACTCTATATACTTTGTTCGTCCATGAAACACTGGATTCGAAGCTATATGTATAACAACTTTATTATCACAAAACAATGTAACCGGCGTAGCATGTTCAATACTTAATTCTTTCAACAAGCCTTGAAACCATTTGATTTCCCTCAAAGCAGCCGCCATAGACCTATACTCTGCTTCAGCAGAAGAATGTGAAATTGTGTCCAGCTTCTTGGTTTTCCATGATACCAGTGAATTCCCAAGTAGAACAACATAAGCACTAAGGGACCGCCTGGTCAAAGGACATGTTGCCCAATATGAATCACAATACACTGAGAGCGATAAGTCCTTATTTGAAGTTAACAAGATACACGCACCTGGAGAACCCTTCAAGTAACGAACAAACCGCTGAGCAGCTTCCCAATGAGCTTCACGAGGATACTGCATAAATTGAGACAAGAAATGAACATAGTAACATAAATCTGGTCTCGTGTTCAAAAGGTATATAAGACGACTGATACTACGAGTTTTAACCCTATATCCTACTGCAAGTGTATATCAAACGAAATAGTATTTAGGGATCAAATCCAAGAAAACCAATTATCACACTAACGATTGGATTATTTAACTAGAGCTAAGTCGATGGATATTTTAAGTGGAATCGATTGTAAGTAGGAAATTTAATGTAAATAATATCTAAAGCATCAAGTTTAGGGAATTCATAAGGAAGTCAAGGTTAAGATGATGAATCTATTTAGGCAAGTTCAGTTCCGTTCTCGACTAAGAAATTACAATTGATAATCATTATGCCTAGATCCTAGAGATCCTAACTCTCGTTGGTTATAGAATTCTAACCATGCAGTATTAACAGTTACTAAGTGTCCACAACCCAACCTAGCATCAACTCTCGTTGGTAGTAAAGGAGTTGCTTACCTAGAAAGGTTCTGATTCTTATTAAACTTCTGGGATAATAAGTAACCTGAGATCATAGATTAGTTAGCTACTCTAATCTAAGCATTAACCATGTTTCTAGGCTGAGATTCCATAGTTGAATCTATTTGTTCCTCACCCTTAAGTCCCTCGAGATCCTTAGAATACCTTAAACTTGACTATGAACTACTCAGGCATGGAAATAAAGAACAAGCAAGCAATTGTAAAGAAATTTATTGAAAACTCAGAATATATGGAATAGAGGTTTAGAAATCCTTCTCCAATGATGTAGAGATCTGAATTCTTCTCCTCTAGGTTACAACAAGAGTCTGCCACTTTTTCTGACCTAAAAACCTTCTTTTAGAAACATGTTTTTAACCTAATATATAGAGTAAACCGAACTAGTACAAAATAAAGAAATCTGGTTTTCGCTTCGCAGGGTCTTGGATTGATCGATCCTTCAAGTACTCGATCGATCAGTGTTATCATTCGATCGTGAAGCTTCCAAATCGTGCAAAGGATCGTGCAAACCTTGTTAAGACCAACAAGATGGAGCTTGCTTAAGACCATACAGATACTTGCGTAAGCAACAAACCTTGTTAGGATGGGAGTGGCGAAAGCCTGGTGGTAGTTTCATGAATACTTCTTCGTCAAGATCACCATGAAGAAAAACGTTGTTTACATCTATCTGGAAAACATCCCAATCACAAGCTGCAACAAGACGCAAAATAGATCGGACAGTTGTCATTTTGAGGACAGGAGCAAACGTCTCTGAGTAGTCTTCACCTTCAACTTGATCGTTTCCCATAACGACTAAATGAGTCTTATGACGTTCCACAGTACCATTAGCATTGTATTTGGTTTTATAAACCCATTGAGAACTAAGTGCCGCACGTCCTTGAGGTAACTCACAAATCTCCCAAGTATGCTGATATTCAAGAGCAACAATTTCCTTAGTCATTGCCTTATTCCAGACATCGATCTTAACAACCTCAGAAAAGTGTTTTGGCTCCTTCTTTTCGGATATCACAGTCAAATATCTTATTATGTTCAGCCGTGTGATTTACAGAAAATTTTACATCAGAAATATAATTTATCAAGGGATAAAAAGTAGTACCTTAGACCGTTAAAGGAGTTGAAGAAACCAGTTGAGAATCAGGGGTATCTACTTTACACTTTGCACTGTACTGAACATAATCTTGTAATTTAACTAATGGCTTTGTTGATCGAGAACTTCGACGTGGAGGTTCTGTCGTAGAGACACTAGACAAAGTGTTGTCTTCGACTGATGAATCCATAGTTGATGAAGACTGCGACAAATCACCAACGGGTGGCAAAGTATCAGAGTTGCTGTCCACGACTGGTAACTCAATGTCATCCAAAGAAGATGTATTCATCATGCTCCCCCTGTCATCAAAAGTTTGAAGTGAGGTTATCGAGTCCTGAAGTCCATCAGATGCAACCCAATCTGACTCCATGGTTGTAGTAACTGCGTCCAAAGGAACCAGATCAGGATACCTTGCAGTAGAAAAAGGAAACACATCCTCCCTAAACACAATATCCCTCGAAACAAAGAACTCGTTTGTATCAATATCAAACAACTTCTAACCTTTTTGTCCAAAAGGGTACCCAACAAAGATGCAATGCCTGCTTCACTCACTAAACTTGTCTCGATCACACAAGATCCGATGAGCAAAAAATTTGGAACCAAACACTCGAAGCCTCGTGTAATCAGGTTTAACACCATACAAT
This sequence comes from Lepidium sativum, assembly GCA_023374145.1. Classification (NCBI taxonomy): domain Eukaryota; kingdom Viridiplantae; phylum Streptophyta; class Magnoliopsida; order Brassicales; family Brassicaceae; genus Lepidium; species Lepidium sativum. The sequence continues at coordinate 61,624 of JAKUCM010004458.1, read as the reverse complement.
AACTCATAAGGCGACAAACCTATAAGGACCAAAGATGGAGTCATATTAATCAAGTGAGCTACGGCTATGATAACTTCTCCCCAAAAACTAATCGGCAAAGAAGCTTGTAAGAGTAGTGTTCTCGCCACATTTAAAATGTGACAATGCTTTCGTTCTACACGACCATTTTATTGTGGCGTGTAAACACATGAAGTCTGGTGAACAATACCATTCTCACGAAAGAAGGAACCTAAACACATGAACTCCAAACCATTATCACTGCGAACGATTTTTACTGTCTTACAAAATTGTTTTTGAGCATAGACGATGAACTCTTGAAGAACTTGTTTAACCTCCGATTTTGGTAACAACAAGTATGTCCATACTGCACGCGAGTAATCATCAACTATAGTCAAAAAATAATTTGTTCCACTAGAGCTTGCTGTCCGATAAAGACCCCACATCACAATGAATTAAAGAAAACGATTCAACTGCTTTATTATAACTTTCTGAAAAGACCTCCCTTGTTTGCTTTGCCCGCAAATAAATGTCACAAGACTTAGAATTAAAAGGAGACGAACTAGAAAACAATGGTAAGTGTGAAAGTGCCGAAAAGGAAGCATGACCAAGTCTCAGATGCCAAACCGCAGAGTCAAAAGTACTTGAAATCCCAGAATTCAACCTGGCAGCATCGTGTGTAAAGTAGTATACCCCATCACGTTCTTCACCGGCTCCAATCAGGGTCCTCGTGAAACGGTCCTGCAATACACAAATAGCATCAGTAAACATGGCCACACAAAGTGTCTGTTTTAACAACTTAGCAACTGAGACAAGAGTGCAATTTAACAATGGAACATATAACACTTTAGACAATGTTATAGAGTTTGACAGTGGAAAATTTCCAACGTTTACTGCAAATGTTTTGTTACCATCCGCGAAACCAACACCACATGGATCTATTTGTTGCAAACCACACAAGAGTGTAAGATTCCCGATCATGTGATGTGAAGCTCCAGTATCCATAATCACATCACCGAGAGAGTGCTTACTGGAAAACTTATCCTGAGGCGGAGGAGTAGGCTTAGTCGTGAGTAATTGTTGCAACATCTGCCATTGATCAGGGGTTAGCTCTAGAAACGTAGATGAGTTTGTACTTGTAGCATGTGCAGCAACCATTGGTGTCTTCTCCTTTCCGGACCCGCGGCCATTACCACGTCCACTACCTTTGCCACAATCGTTTTTTCCAGCCCTCTCGATCCACCACATGTACATGAAAGTAACAGACGATAAGTCGGTAGCTCTTCCCACATATTGCAAAGCTTCCCGTAATACTCAAGGACAAAATAACCATTCTGACGACAAGAAGCCAACTGTGTTTTGATTTGATGCACTCGAATTGTGTTATTAACAGAGAAACGTTCTTTGAGCTCTGTCCACAGTTGATGTGCATCAGAGATAAAGATGACCGTAGACTTAACCTTAGGTTCAATCGATGTTCTTAACTAACCCACGATCATAGAACTCACTGTCTTCCAATCCTCAAACTTGGGATGATCCACGGCTGGTTTTGTTGAGTATCCCAGTAACAAAACCTAGTTTTCGTTTAGCCTCCAGAGCATTCATCATCTCTGTTGACCATTCATTGTAATTTTTCTCATTCAACTGAATTAGAGATATCAAAGCTCCTTGATTATCAGAACTTGATAACACATATGGTGACACAGCCACCACCGGTTTTGGGACAACAATGTCGTCGGCCATATCGAAATTTTTTATTTTTTTTTTACGAAAATTTGTCCTAGAAAGACTCTGATACCATGTAGAATTAGGTATTCAACTTTCTTAATTTCATTGATTGACTCTTCAAAAATATATATAGAGCAAATGGTTACAAGATAAAAATTAATCAAATAAAAATATCCTAATAAACTCTATCAAACAAATAGGTAAACCAACTTATAAATCTTATTTTTTTCTTTTTTTTTTTGCTTACATTTTTTAAAAAATATTGGCAAGGCACTAATTTTCATACCAATAGCATAATCACATGCTTCAACATTATTTTATGAAGACAAATAATTGATTCATTTGTATTTTTATGTAATTCAAATGGCAAACATGAATACATGATATTCAATTAAAACAAGTCAAACCTTGTTCCCTAGTTGGATATAAACACAGAAATCACTATCTTTTTGCATAAAAAGACTATGAAATGTAGTGCTTGTTTCGTTTCAACTTTGTTGTTTAATTTCGTCGTCTAAAGTCCCCCTATTTGCCAATCTCGTGGACGATAACCTAACTTCTGATTATAATAATTATTTATAAAAGTAAGAAAAGTCTTGCTTCTGTTCGGCTGATTTCATGTCATTTCTACAGATTACATTTGATTATTTATTTACGTTTAATATGATTTTTCTTACAAAATAAAGAAAAAAGAAGAACTGAAATTGATTTGGTAGTGGCAGACATGAGGAGCTTGAGTCCAGTTGAGATCACGTGGAGAAAATAGGGTTACACGTGCAAGTTTGCTTCTTAATAATCAATTGGCAAGCTTAATCATTATCAAGTCGTATTAGTATAAAAACGAATGATAAACGAGTATTTTAATCAATTAATTACTATTTTTCTTCATTGGATCTGAAGCTGAAGCAGTTTCCAGGGAAAGTGGAAAACCTTGAAACTACGGTTTCCTTTTTTCTCTTTATTAAAGTTAACCCTATAATTGAAAGGGATTAATAACTAAGAAAGTTTATTATAATAAAATGAATAAAAAGATTGATATAAATGAATGTCGAGAAGTTGAAAGAGACAAAAAATGGGTCAATCTTATTTCTTCAAAGCTCTTATTGTTTCATCTCTTACACTACTAATCTTCTTCTCCACTGGTAATAGCTAATACCCATCTTCTTTGATGTTTTAGTTCCTATCTTTACTTAGATTTTGAAACTATGGCTTATGATTTTTGTTTGTGAATTTTTAAGCCATGGGAAGAATTTTTCCAACTTCACAGTTGTCAGAAGTTCACACTACTGCTGAGCTATCTTCTTCCAGGGTACTTCTTCCTTCTCTACTTTTTTATCAGTTTTTTTTTTTGTTAACGAGGAACGATTTCTAGGGACTTATGTTAAATTTGTTATTAAAAGTGAAGTTATATTTTCAATTGTGATATGATTGATATTTATGTACAACTCTTCCTTCAATATACTACCTATGATTAATCTCTCGATGTATTTATTTTTTTGCTCAACAATCTCTTGATGTATATACATAACTACAAGTACAGCTTCTTATTTCCCACAAAAATTGATTGTTAGTGGATCTTTTCTTTTTACTTAATTTTATAGTGATTTAGATTATTGAAAGTATATACAAACTCAAATTGAAGTATTAAATTTCAAAATTCTTCTTTTTTGGGGTAAAAGGCAACATTTCAAAGTCAAATAATTGTACTTGTGAATAAATAGAAAATACAGGAAGGCATTGAGAGGATGACAATGGAGCTGATGGATTACAAGCCGGTGGGGTCTAACACCAACTGGAGTGGTTTCGTCGCCTCTCCTCCTCCCCAATCTTCACTTCCATAACTTCAAACAACAAATAATCATTTTAAGTTTTATTTTTAGTGAAAACACACAATGATTTGGTGTCTTATATTTTTCCAATAAATGACAATTTGTAATCTAAAACATTTAAATTTCTACAAAATTAAGTCCTACGCTTTCCACTGTGGAAAACACAAGTTCAAATTGTAATATATTTCTTTGATATAATTGGTGGAATTACAAGAAACACCATTCATAACTGAACAATTTTATTTACGAAGTGATGCCATAAATAGTAGACTGTTGCTTGAAAAATCAGTTTCAAGCCAGTGTTGAGAGATAGCAAGGCATCAACTATATCCTCCCAATCTGGAGTGCAAAGAGTACCTAATAACCCTCCCACTAGACCATGCCAAACCGTGAAGCTGTAGGGGCATCCGAAAAAGAGATGATCTCGAGTCTCATTGTGTTCCCACACCAAACACAACTCTGAAATTGTCCATACTCTCATTATATCACCAGTAAGAGTTTGTTTTTGAAAGCCATACAAACTATAAAAGAGAGTGGGACTTGTTGGGAGAACCAAACAATACCATGCCAGTGAATTCCATGTTTTAGTTCTTGGTATGATGGCTGTTATAATGTCAGCATAGGATCTGACTCGGTGCACACTTGGCAGCCATAATGAATGTGATTCTGCATCTGCAACCTTTGCCATGAGAGAAACCTCCAAGTAGCGAGTACCAATTGCTCTAATCAGATCAATTAGACGACATGCAGGATGCCAATTGTCAAATCAGAAGAATGTGTTAATTCCATCCCTGATTGCTACTTTAGTAAATGGTAACACCTCATGTCGTAATTTCAGTAGCCAGGAGATTTTGAGCCCCAATTTAACCTCCCAGAATGAGTTCTGTCTCTGTAGATAGTGTTTTGTCGATGCCACCCATAATGAATCTTTTGATGATACAAGGCACCATATTAGATGTTATTAGGCAAATACCTTTAGAGTGTCTTTAAGCAATCAGATTCCAAGACCTCTCTCCTTTTTTAGGCAACATATAATTAGACCAAACAACTTTCGCCTTACCGGTTTTGTTCGGTGAACCATACCATAGAAAAGCTGAGCAAAGCCTTTCAATTTCCTTGAGATACGTGCTGGGAAGACGGAACGTCGCACACCAGCAATTAATTATGCTCATGATAATAGACTTAATAAGCTGAACTCCACCTGCAAAAGAGAGAGATTTAACAGCCCATGTATTCATTCTCGATTTCACCTTGTCAATCACTTCTACTCATCGTTTTGATAAGGAGGTTTCAACTGCTGGTAGTTATGTAGTAAATATTTAGGGATCTGCAATGGTTAACTTTTACAGAAACTAGGTGAGTGCCCGCGCTACGCGGCGATATCCTTTTTTAATTTATGTCATTTTGTTGCAAATTTTTTTATTTTGGGAGAACTATGAGAGGTTTATTATGGAAAGAGAAACAAATGTTTTACATATTGATGAACAATATTTCGGCTGAATATTTTGTCAACATTCGAGACTACTTTGATGAATATTGGCCATGTTGAAGTGGTTGAACTTGTTCTTCTTGGTTCCTTTCTGTACAATATAGAAACACTGAAACTACAGCATTGAAGTCTTACATACATCAATATGGGTATTTAATGTATATGAAATTACATGTGGCATGATAGTGAAGATTGTTGAAAATCTCTTTGTATACGATTTTTAATGGCTGATTTGTTTTCTTTTTGTGTGGTGGCACTCCAAATTCGTAGCCCTTCTTTTGATGTGACGCGAGATAAAACAACATAGAGTTGGCCATGACTGAATACATGCTTGGGTAGATAGAAACCCATATTTTGTAAACTTTGGCCTTGACTTTTGTTTATTGTCATTGCATAACAAACTCTAATAGGGAATTTTTGTCTTCGCATTTTGTATGGACAATTTGTATTTGTCGTTGTCATGATGATCCTTGGTATAAGCACCTTTTTCTTGACATTGGTGCCAGTTAGCACCTCTACTTCAAGTACCTTTTCACCTAAACGAGTAACAAGCAGTCTAGTCCAGTTGCATAAACCTTGCTTTTGGTTTATGTTTCTTAACAATATGATTGGGGCATATTGCTTCAAATGTAGGTGATGATTTGGTAATCCTGAACACTTGACTGAATTTTTAGGTACTCTGTGGTGTATACAAGGTTAACTCCATCAAGGTCATCATCATCAGCGATACTGTCAGCACTAAGATACTCTTTCATGTCACCTCCAACTTTTGCTAAGAAGAAATCATTTAGCTTATCAATAGTTTCATTCCTTGGTGTTAGGATGGCACGACCTCGCAGATATACACAATTTTGGAAAGAGTTTTTGAGATTTAGGAATGTTGCTTCCTGCATTTCTCTCATTGAGTTTTCTCCTTTTTCCAAGAGTAATGTGTCTTCGATCTCTATGTAGTAATTTTCTAGAGAAGCTTCGTTCAGAGTATTGACACTTTTAGCCTCGCCATTCCCAACTTGTAAAATCCATGCAGCAAAGTTTTTTTCGTCTTGCTTCATTCTCATGTTTTTGGTAAGAGTGGCAACGTAACAACTTTGCTAAATGTAAGATCTATTAAGTGTTGCTCGAATTGTATCTTGTCTGCTTCCTTGTGAGATGACTGGTAATATTTGTCTGAAATCTCCACCTAACAAAATTGTTTTTCCCCTAAATAGTTTTGCTTCTGCATCTGGGTCGGTAAAACTCATGATATCTCTTAATGTGCGATCTAATGCTTCAAAAGTGTGACGATGTGTCATTGGTGCTTCATCCCATATGATTAGATCTACTGTATCAACCAATTCTGCAAGCATTGTTCTTGGTTTGATATCACACATCGAGTCTTCATGGAGATCTATTGGTATTTTAAATCGAGAATGAGCAGTTTTTCCTCCTAGTAGAAGTGTTGTGGCTATACCTGAAGTTGCAACAGGGATGACTATACGTTTTTTGGATCGGAGTTTGGAAATTATTGTCCTATAAATATAGGGTTTTCCAGTACCACTTGGGCCATTAACGAAAAATAGTCTTCCTTTGCAGTTGATGATTGAATCCATGACTGCTTCGTAAACGGCAAGTTGCTCTTCATTTAGGTTGGACAACAATTGAATGTGGTTAGCTCTTTCTTCATCTTTATTGTAACTTAACTCATCCCGTACCATTGAGTACAATTGAATGTTGATGATCTGTAATCTTGTAGTGAGAATAGCTGGGGACAACCTCAAAGTTGTTAAGTATATAAACGTTGCCTTCTTCGAGCTGGTTTTTGAATTTCTCCATGCGACGGTGGTAGATGGACCCTTGCATTACGGTTTCCTGAATATGTATGGATAAGCGAAAAGGATGTGTAAAGTACTGAACATCGATGGGAATGACTTTTGTACATTAAGTACATTAGTTGAAACATAGAAAACTATATTAGCACATTTTATGTTAAAAGAAAACGTTAAACAGGTAGAGCACATAATTACTTTGATTTTTGTTGTAGGTAAGAACTATTGGTAGAGTTTTATGTTAGTGGAGATGTTGGTTACATCCTTTTTATCAAAAGTAAACCCATAATAGACGACTTTCATACCTTTTCATCCAATAGTAAGAAATCAAGGCTGATGAGAGCTCCGTTCTGTTTGGGGTTTCGTGCCTCCCACATACGTAAAATGCGGACCATGACATGCTGCATTGTTTTCCCCACAACAAGTTCAGTGAGAGGTATGTTTTTTTGGAATGAGAGCAGAGGAATTTGGTGTTTGAGAAGCCATATGATAGTAATTTAGGATGAATTACTGGAGATAGAACAAGTTGTTGTCATGTACGATTATATAGATATAAGTTGGGAGAGTTGAGTAGTTACTGGATGTTTTAATTGTGTGTTCATAGTAATTAAGGTATGTGTTAATTATTTTCTTGTAGTTGTAAGTGTAGGAAGAGAAACAATTAAACGTTATACTTTCTTATTTGTACAAAGGTGAATGGATTAACAGAATTCAATACATTTCAACCTTAACATTGAAACTTTTGGGATTCCAAATGAAATTTATTGTGTTTTTACCTTAAATTTAATTATAAGAATGACTCCATAGTGGAAGTGAGTTAATGTCTTTTAATGTAGAATAATTGAATTATTGTATTGTTAATGTCTCGTGAAGAGTATTGGTTACTTGAAGGTTAAGTAGTGTTGACAACTCATCATTTTTAAGTTTCAACGTCACGTATCTTTTTAAGTAAAGTAACCAATGGAATTATTTTATAAATTCAAGTCATCTAATACTTAAGACTATGTTCAATGATTTTTGTATACATCACCCAAATTCAGAACAAGGCGATACAATAGACCATCGTTGAAGGAGAAAAAGAAAGATAATTAGACTGTGACTAAACATGTGTTGTAAAGTACTCCAGCCATCTGAAACAAAGGTAAAACTGAACTGAAACCTCTACTTATATGAACTTATTTGTAGCAGAACATAAAAATGTGACATCTGTTTGAACACAAAGCATAATTATTGTTGATAATAGAAGAGATAATACAAAATGACCCGATTTAGTTACAAACATTAGTAAAACTTTGTGATTGAAAAACAAGATCGTATTAAACATCACACTAGCAGACTTCAGACATGCTTTGTGATATAACAGTACATGATAACCTCTACATATAAATAAGACAGAACGACCATACATATCAATGGTTTCAAAAGAGACATAAGAGTAAAAACGTATCAGCTGACATGTGTTGGAAATTCCTGTAGGTTATGGACAGAGTTGTGGTTGTGATTCCTGGTGCGTCAGGCTGCTCACGTTCACAGGCGTGGGAGTTTCTGGTTTCAAAGAATGTGATGGCACAATGCATTTTTATTGAGAAAGCCATGTCTGTCGAGGAACTAAAGCAGTATCTGAAGAAAGAGTTTAAAGCAGACATGGAAGGAAGTGTTACAAAGGTGAATAACGGCTGCAACAGATTCGTGAAGAGTAATGGTTACTTGAAGGTTAAGTAGTGGAGAGGGAAGTTAGTTGTTGATAAGTTGGATTAATCAAACAATTTAATTGGTATTTTTTAGATGATGTGTCATGCTGATGTGTCAGCACCGGAAGAGACAACCCTCCTTTTATATATATAATTATGATAGGAATGTGGATATTTTGTGAAAGAGTTTAAGAGACTATGAGTTATAAATGTTAGAATTAAATGGCGATTACAAATATAAGTTACACTTTGATAATTTAAGCTAGTTTTATATAATAGGATATTTTAGAATAATATTTAATAATTATGTTGATTACAAATTTTTAAAATCCAATTTTATATAATAGAATATTGCAAAATTTTACATCGTTGAATTTGATATGTGGGATAATCTCGTTGATTATTAATTTTCAAAATCCAATTTAATATAATAATATTCTATAATTTTGAATTATTTGATTTGACATGTGAAAAATCTCGTTTATTATTAATTTTTAAAACCTAACTTTATATAATAAGATTGTAATAGTTTTATTTTATTTTATTTACGGATATATCTTAGTTTTTTTTTTGTCAACGGCATATTATATTGGGTCACAACTAGCCGATCCAATAGCCAAATTTCTACATAATGTAGGCAGGGATACTCGATCCCGGGTTATGCAAATGTGCTGCTTTAAGTGGACTTACCGCTTGCCACTAGGCTAGATGCCATTTGCCGGATATATCTTAGTTTAGAAAAATAATTTATTTGATTTCATGTCTCAATTTCAGCTTCAACTGCTATCAGCTTTAAATTTTTCAAAGTTTTGCCAATCATGGTTTAAAAGAATATCAGCCATTGATCCGAAAAAGTAAGCATGTTAATGAATGAATAAAAATATCGTCTAATATTAGGCAAGAGCGCAAGAGTATCTTATATAATTTATACTCAACGTTGTCGCTTTAAAGTGGTGAGGATCCTTTGGTTTTCCTTTTCTCTTAGTCGTCACCTAGGTCTAAGTCTAAGCATTAGTACATGGAGTGGCCTTGTTCATAAATATTGTGAGGCATATCAAGTTGTGGAATCAGAAAAACTTAACAAATCAATGGTTGGGTAGGCGAAATACCGAGTCTGAGAGATGTTCAAGAATCGGTTTCGATAAGAGAATAATACAGTGAAAGCTTCAAAGATAATAGATTTGATGCGAAAGTGTGGCTATGAAATTGATTTTGAGACTCATGGTCTTTGATTTGTAACATGAGCAAAGAGAAGAAGCGATAAAAAAATTTTGTAGCCAATTTAGAAATGTAAGAAAACAATGTCTTTTTATGGAATTACATGATCGTGGGCCAAAAAGCACAACGTGAATCCTTTGATAACGACAAAAGAAAGCCATAAATTGTAACACATAAGCCAACTCAGAAGCTCAAAGCCACATGCTACAATTGAAAAAGCTTACATACTTTTGTAATATTTTGATATATTCATTTGGTTAGGTGTTTTGCTTCAGGTTTGATATGGTTGACCTAAATAGACCATCTGTCTGACAGAGAGGACCATTTAGGGCTCAATATCTCCAATCATTTAGGAACTTTAATTCAGATGTCCAACTAATCTTATGTTTAAAGTAATTTAAAAGAACAAGTGGGGTTGTTAATATAATCATCTGTTACATAACAAATTTCATTATTTAATCTTATCACTATACATATCACTTATAACTACTCCACATGTTCAAGCACCAACTATTAAAGATTTATATACAAATTTGGACAGAGTTTATGTTACCAAATTTGCCAAGTACGTAGGTTTTGGTGGATCTTGAAGAGTAATATGTTTTAGATTCATAAAGCATATTCTTTATGGAATTAATTATTTAATACTTGAAAAGAAATACCCTTTTTAGCAAGTAAAATAGCAATAAGGACCTTATCATAACCACCATATGTCCCACAAAACATGCAACTATATATTGACACACTCACACCATATATTTCTTAACTCTCAAAATAGCCCTAACTTCCTTCTCAAGAGACCTAGAAAACCTTAAGAAAATGAAGTCCATCCACATCGAAAACGTGGAAACAAGCAAAGGTATCCAAAAGAGTGGTACAATGAGCAGAAGGATTGGGATTCTTGAGTTTATCCTCAGGATTATTGCAATCTTCAACACTATAGGGAGTGCGATCATAATGGGAACCACACATGAAACTCTGCCTTTCTTCACTCAGTTCATACGGTTCCGTGCCAATTACGACGATCTTCCGGCTTTGTCGTATGTGATTTGATTCTTACTACATATCTCTTTTACCTGTTTTTGAGCATTGAGGAAATTCGTGGCTAGATAACATCTATGAGTTTTCATCAAATAACCACGAGAATTTTTAAAATAAAAGCAACGATTGGCCACTATTTTTTAGACACGGCCATATAGTCACGAGAAAATGATGCCAATAAAATTACGGCTACAAAAAGTGGTGCTCAATCGTTGCTTTTTTTTGATGAAAATTTGTAGGTGCTCGTAGTTGTTACCTAGCCTTAAATTTTTCGTGCCTTGATTGTGGCTATATGAACTTTATAAATGATTGAAATTGGTTTGATCTATTAGGTTCTTTGTGGTTGCAAATGCCGTTGTTAGTGGATACCTTATCTTGTCACTACCTTTGACCTTTGTACTCATCGTCAAGAGAAAGGTTCAGAACACTAGAATCCTTCTTATCGTCCTTGATTTGGTAAGTCATCACCAAATCTTTATTGATCCTGTTTAGTAAGCATGTAAACCTGAAAGAGAAATGAGTTGCTGCTTGAACGATTGATTCATCATTATGTGTTAGGCAATGTTGTGTCTACTAAGTGCTGGAGCATCCTCTGCAGCAGCCATTGTCTACTTGGCACACAATGGGAACAAGAAAACAAACTGGTTTGCTGTTTGTCAACAGTTCAACTCCTTCTGTGAGCGTATCTCCGGTTCTTTGATTGGGTCTTTCATTGCCGTTTTCATCCTCATTCTTCTCATTTTCCAATCAGCTATTGCTCTCTCCCGACGTCCTTGAAGCTCTGGCCTTTACGTGAAATGAGTTACCTTTCCCCTATGTTTAAAAATGCATGGTTTGCTGTGTAAATATATGAACTTGAGCTCTCACTTGTGTGTCCTCTGCATTTATGGTTTTTCATTTCTCATCTTTCTTGAGATTTTATATGTGATTTATGCGACTGGTTACTCTGTCAAAAGTTGTGATTTAAGCTTTAACCATCAATTACCACAATCTTTTATATCTTCTCTCCTTTCCCATGTTCTGTAATCTGAGCTAATTACAGAACCACGAAATCAACATAATAGAGAAGAAAGTATTTGGTTTCCATGTTAAAACTACCTATCAAATGTGGTGTTCATGCTCTAAGCACATAGACGGATATTTCACCATTTCAGAGTTCTATGCTGAAAACTTGAAAGGAAAAAATCAATTAAATTTGCTATCGGCAGGAAATGATCCAATCTAACTGTCCATAGTAAGCCAATGCAGCGTTGGTTATTCACCTTAACCAACCCGACCTCTTGATTTTGTCTCAGGTTCTGACAAGAGCACATATTTCATCATCAGCTTCTCATCTTTTTCCTCGATCAAGCTAAATCCAGTCGGTTTTTTCACTCTTGTATCATCAAACATCTTCCTTACTTTCTGCACCCCATCCCACTGACCAGTGGAAGCATATATGTTGGAGAGCAACACATAGTCGCCACTCTCGTCCTTTCTCATACTGAGTAGTTTCTCATTTGCATACTTCCCTAACTTGACATTCCCATAAATCTTACAAGCACCTAAAAGGGTTCGCCATACAATGGCATTAGGCTCAATCTCCATCGACTCCACAAACATGAAGGCTTCGTCTAGTAGCCCTGCTCGTCCCAACATGTCTACCATACAACCATAATGCTTTATGTTTGGTTCAATATTATACATATCCTTCATAAGGCTAAAGTATTGTCGCCCTTCATCAACTCTTCCTGAGTGGCTGCAAGCTAATATAACTCCAATGAAACTCACCTCATTTGGCCAGACTTTCAACTTTCGCATTTCCTCAAATATCTCAATTGATCCCTCCGCATGATGCCAAGCCAAACCAACTATCAAACTATTCCAAGTTGACAAGTCCCGATCTTTAATTCCTCTGAACACGTCAATTGCTCTATCTATGCTTCCGCACTTTGCATACATGTCTATTAGAGCATTCCAGATAGGAGTACTCACATATATGGAGCTCGAAACCGAAGCTGTTTCCAAGATGTAGAGATGAAGTATCCTCCCAGTTTCTAAGTCTCCTAAAACTGCACAGGCGGATAACAAACTCAGTATTGTCACAACGTCTGGGTGTTCACCAGCATCCCGCATCTCGTTGAATATACTCAGTGCTTCCTTAGGAAATCCACAATTTACATATCCAGAGATCATTGCATTCCAGGTAACAACATCTTTCGCTGTAAATCTATCAAAGAGCGTCTTTGCCTTATCCATCTCCCTACATTTCAGACAACCAGTAATCATCACATTCCAAGCTACCTGATCTTTGTCTGGCATTTCATCGAAAAGCCGCATCGCCTCATCTATCTTCCCTCTCTTAGCATACCCCGAAGTCAAAGAAGACCAAGCAACCTTATGAGCTTTCGCAGAATCATCAAAAAGCTCTCTTGCAGTTCCCAGATCACCGCAATTAGCATGAAAAAGGATCAAAGCGTTCTTAACATACTCACTCGACAAAAAACCATGTCTCACAACTTTACCATGAATTGCAAATCCAGTATATCTCAACTCAAGCTTCGAACACGCGTTGAGAACAAACGTAAACGTATACCTATCAGGCAAAACACCTCTTTTCTCCATCTCAGTATACAAAGAAACCGTTTTATAAGGTTTCATGTTTTGAGTAGAGCCGCGCAAAACATAGTTACAAATTGATACGTCTGGTGTAGGAATTTGGTCGAACAACTTGTGGGCGTACTTAAACGCACCCGGAACAGACAAGGCAGCCGAATAAATGAGCTCTGTAACAACTGACAGGTTAGACATGAGGCCATTAATGACCATAAAAGCATGTATTTGCTTCAAAGATCGGAAATTTGTGCAGTTCTGCCATAATTTTGGACGGCGACGATTGGCGGTTCGGTCGTTCGTTTGCTTCCTAATCATCGCGTTTCCATCACCATCTCCTTCTGGGTTAAATGTGGACTTTTGGTATTCATAAGTAATTTCCGGTTTAGTAATCCAAACCGGCCCCAAAATTCAAATAACCGGCAATTAATAGTGAGAAGATCTCGTACCGTGGCTGCTATTGTTGGTGGTCAAACACTAGAGTTTGTATCCCAAGTTACTGTTTTTTTTTCTTCTTTTTTTTTTTTTTTTGATTTTCAGAAACAAAGAATTTATCTTCTTTCTTATTAAATTTCTTGGTCTGTAATGTGACTAATGTCTCTTGTACTCTTTGAAGATGACTTTGCAATGTATTGATCCATCACTACTTACACTTTAATTAACATTGTCCTTTGAAAATTGTCTCTGTTGTACTAAGTACGTTTGCTAAAGTTTTGAGATTTTTCTTAGTTGGTTCTTTGTTGCTTATTAATTCTCAAATAAAGCTTACGTTATTGCCTTTTTTAGTTAACACGTTTTTTTATGTTGTTTGGTCTCTTTTCTCTTTGTTGACTTCTTGTTGGATTGATTGATTGATCATATTGTCGGATTGTTGTTAATGGATTAGATAATGTCTGAAGAAACCTTATTATTGAAAACACTAACACTTATGGAAATAGTTATAACTAATTTCTAGTTCTTTCCATTGAAAGAGTTGCTTAAGATGCGACTTAAGACTTTTGTTTCCAATACTTTAATTGCTATTGTCTGTCAGTTTGATGCATAATCCGAAAGGAAGCTAGTAGCCTAATAGAGACTTGGCTAATCTAAGGTCTTTTTCTGCAATTAATAGCGAATCTTGTTCACATCTAATTACAAGCCTTTTGTTGTTTAATATACAACTGTTCTTATGTACAGCCCCAAACGGGTTTAGTAAAACTACTGAATTAAATTACAAGTGTTAAAGATTTTCAGTCTGAATGTTACAGATTAAGGATGTTAAGTAAGTAGGCATGGCATGGATTTAGGCATAGTGTTTCTTATTACATATCTATGACTTCTTTCTTTTAGGAACGTCTGATCAAAAGTACACTTATGCAGCAGGAGATTTGTAGACTCAACTGTGGGAAGTCATATCTTTAGTTTCGTGGACGGATAGAATCTTGACAAGTGGCACCATTTATGAAGGCTATATTGAAGTATGTAAGGACCATACAGAGTGTAGAAGCTGGCAATATGGAATCAGCAAGACATTTATAGAGGTTTTGTCCCCATTGTCCCTTACATCCTTTTGAAGCCAATATGATTTTCCGTTGATCCAATAATCTCTTCTCTCTCTTCTTCAACTTTCATATTCACATTTATTCATTTACATTTTTAAAATATATAACTGATTTCTTTTTGTATTTATTTGTACAATTCTTTATGATTTTGTCTTATCGTTCTCTGATTCGATGAAGATACTTGTTTTGACCCCACAAGCTTTGGAGCCCACCTCAATAAATCCATCTTTTGCCTTCATGGAACACATTAAACTACTCTCTTCCTTTTTTGGTCTTGTAAAAACTCTTTTAAGTCTTCATAAATCATCTAACTTTCTTGGTAGCATAATTTACCTTGAAAGGTACCTACCACATAAGAGGAGATAAACCGGTTTTTGTACCATTTATCTAAACATCAATCTTAGCAGTTTTGGGTTTCAGTGTCTGAGTACAAACAAGATCATTTGTTCTCAGAGGATGTCTAGATATCAAACTGAAGTGATGCTATTGAGTTCTCACAGGATGTCACAAGAGAAAGATTTTCACGCACGAAGAACTTTCTCTGCAACCACAAACTGCTTCCTAAACAAATTTAATGTTAATCTTTCCTTGAGTATAGTTCCATCCATGTGTCCCAGAAACAGTTATATTCAAACCTGACTGTTATAAGGTGTTGCGTGTGAATTTTAAAGTAACCATAATGTTTCTAATTGTTTGCTTACAGAAAGTGTATGCATATACTGAATTTACTTGCACCTACTTTGTTTTCTCCTACTTTTATGCTCTCTGTCTCATTGATTTGCCATTGTAGCGTCAGTTTCTTCTTAGTCACCGCCAATTTACAGCATTTACTATCTACTCTTTTTAGTAAAGGTTGATGAGAAAAAAATGTGAAATCAAGTTATACGATTTTGATGGTGCAGACTCAATAAAGATTGCTAGTTATAGCATACAATAAAACACTGTCGACTCTAAAACCTTAAGACTACCTGTATTGAGACTTTTAAGTGTGTTTTAAATGATGAGATTAGAGTGCTGAAAAGACAATTACTTTGACTTTTGATCGTATTGTGACTTGCAAGATCATCAAAGTGAAAGCTATTAGCATAGATAGTGACCTGAATTACTTGAAGCACAGGAAATAACCGCTTTTATCTTGTGATAAGAAAAAGTCACAGTGGGAGGTAATAAAAGATCACCGCTTTGTGTCTGTGTTTAATCGCTCTCTCTCTCGGTGACTTGTTCCAGGTCTTTGAGCCACAAAGATAATAACTTCTCTAGACCCCATTTCTTAATAAATGCTCATCCATGTGAAAGAGCCGGGAAAGAAGGGATTCAATTGTCCTGTGTCTTTCTCTCACCTTTATATATCATCTTTCATCACTCAGATATGCTTCACTTGTATCATTTCTACAACTGTAGCCAAAAACAGTGTTCCTTTGTGAGCTCTGATGATGATCAAGTGATTGATGAGTGAGATATCATCCCTTACTTCTTCTTCTCTTTCTGTTTTTGTTCTCTGGTAAGATAAGAGTTTTAGAAAATGGGTAGATCACCTTGCTGCGACAAATTGGGTTTGAAGAAAGGACCTTGGACACCAGAAGAGGATCAAAAACTTTTAGCTTATATTGAAGAACATGGCCATGGAAGTTGGCGTTCATTGCCTGAGAAAGCTGGTTAATAAAGACTTTCTCTTTTATGATCTTTTTACATTCTTGTGTTCTATAATTCACAACTTTCTCTCATCTTTCTTCCTCTTTCTTCTCAGGCCTTCATCGATGCGGAAAAAGTTGCAGACTAAGATGGACTAATTACCTAAGACCTGACATCAAAAGAGGCAAATTCAACTTGCAAGAAGAACAAACCATTATTCAACTCCACGCTTTGTTAGGAAACAGGTCTTCTAGTCTGCAATTAAACAAAACAATATCAAATTTTCAAAAAATCTTTCTGATTGTTGTCTGTACTGTAATGTGTAGATGGTCAGCTATTGCAACTCATTTGCCAAAGAGAACAGACAATGAGATTAAGAACTATTGGAACACTCACTTGAAGAAACGGTTAGTTAAAATGGGGATTGATCCTGTGACTCATAAACCCAAAAATGAGACTCCTTTATCTTCTCTTGGTCTATCTAAGAACGCAGCCATACTAAGCCACACGGCTCAGTGGGAAAGTGCTCGGCTTGAAGCAGAAGCAAGGCTAGCTAGAGAATCAAAGCTTCTTCATTTACAGCATTACCAAACCAAACTATCATCTCATCATCATCATGGCTTCACTCACAAGACATTGTTAAGCAATTGGACAACGAATCGAAACGATGGTAAACATCACTAAATCTCTGCAATTTATCACTTTGAAATTTGGTTGATTTTTCGGGTAAATGCAGATCAACAACAGCTTGAATCTGCGACATCTACAGAGTCATTCTCAGAGATGAAGGAATCAACCGGAATCTCGACGAAGATAGAGTTTGACGGATCATCTACGAGTCTGACTTTGATCAAAGAACCTGAAAACGAGTGGCTTAATTCAACGATTCACGGATTTGCAACTACGGAGATGGCGGAAAGAATCGAAGAAGGGTTCACGGGTCTGTTGCTACCCGGAGATTCAATCAATCCGAGTTTCTCCAGCAACAAAACCGAGACGGCCGGTGAGAGTAGTGGTGGTGGTGATGATGATTGCAACTACTACGAAGACAATAAGAACTATTTGGACAGCATTTTTAACTTTGTGGATCCTTCACCGTCCGATTCACCGCCAATGTTTTAAATCGAAGGGTCAATATTGATTCTTTATAATTATAGTTTTTGTTCCCAAACTTTGATTAGTGATAGACAATTTTAGAGTAATCCAGCTTTTTCTCTCTTTTTTTCTTTCTTTGTACTATTTTACTACTGTTGTGAACGAATTTGTGTCTTATTCTAACAGGGAGTTACATATAGGAATACAAGATTAGAGTTTAACTTAACTACTATTGGGCTTAATGTTTACTAGGCTTATAATGAACATCCACAATATATTAATAAAGTTCTTTCTTGAATGTTTATTAAAAAATATTCCTAATGCATTTAAAATGATGCCTCGTAAAAAACTTTACTAGGAAAATTTAGTAGGACAAAACCATGGTTAAAAGAAAAAAAGTACAACACACATCTATTCCCCGAATAAATACATAACTTAAAATATTTGTGACTATAATATCTAACATGGTGAACTAGCTTCTTGAGAGTGAAAGTCGAAATGAAGCAAATCTTCATTATGTCATTCCTTCAATTGCGCGAGATATGCTTTATTAGATGATTATCTTCATCGATCACTAAATCTCTGTATAGTTAGAGGAAATGTCTGCAATTGCATACATAATAGAAACAACATGATAACAACTCATTATGACATGTGAACACATATCATATATTTGATCTACCATTATATAAATTACGTTAATATCCTGCATCACAACAATTATACTATATGTATAAAAAGATCAATTCAATTTGTATGCAATAAGGTTCTCGAGAACTAGAATCTTCTACTTCTAGCAACTTAAATCCTTTGAATACTTTCATATAAATATAAGCATCCAGTGGTCTATATAAATATATTAAGACTAAATCGATTCTCTATCTTGTTGTTAGACTAATAAAATATCTGAAAATAGTTTCATCCACCACATGAGAGTATGCCTCTGATTAATCAATTTCAAGTCTTTGTGAGAATTCTTGTGCAGTCAATGTGATTAATATCTCATAATTTACAACTCTCACAATTGCACAAAAGCACATTTATGACCTACTGGTTTTACACTTTCAAGTGTATGGACTACTAGTCTAAAATTTTTTTTGTTCTCTTCGTCAGAGGTTCTTGCATTTACAACTTCTTTCTAGTTTAGTCGACCATCTCCTATGGTACACTTTTTGATAAATATTCTTATACTACGGTTCATGATCCTCGATTTTCATACACAATGTCAACTGCTTTGTTGCATGCAAAAGAGTTAATGATGTCGATTTGCTTTTAGTTCTATTTTATTCAAGGCATGAGGACCAATTGAAATCATACTCACGTCCAGGTACCTAGATTTCATTCTTTGTCATGTCTAATGACTCTTCTAGAGACCTTTCAATAAAACATTTTATTCCTCGATATTTCCATTGTAAAATCTGCTCCTTTTCTTTATCGAGTATTCTTAGATGTGGAACCAATAAGTCTATCACACATCATGTGATCTTTAGACTCCTAATGCAGTTGATATTCCCTTCTTGGACATAAATTTTATTGGAGCATATTTATTGGCTTGATGCGAATTAATGGACATTTACTAGTCATTTAAGACTTTATACATGAATTTAACCAACATTATCAATTAACTAAATACCTTTACGAACTTCATGTTGTAAGTCGATAACAAGAAAATATGGGTGCTCAGTTCACAATATCTCTTTGTATACGTACCAAAAAATTGTTTAGCTGGTGGAAGTTATTTTAACTTATCTTCTTAATAAACAATAAATTCTTCAGAAGAATCTTTTGATTCTTCACTGAATTTCTAGATGAACTTTTGATTATTTTTTGCATCATTATTTAAACAGGAAATGGCTTTACCGAATATGCCAAACATCAGTGAGACTTTCAGTGATTTATAAAATCTATTTTGAGGAGAAGCATATATAATAACCTCAATACTTTTCTTAAATTAGGGTGAGATTATTTAATTCCCCCCTTCTAAGTGAGTTATATCACTATAATCCAAAAATCATCACCATAATCATCTTCGCCATCTTTGTACACAAAATTTGTCTATTTTTTCCTTCTTTTATTCTCCAATGATTTTTGATAGAGATCAACAAGATGTTTTGGTGTACGACATGCTCGATGCTAATGGATTTTTCCTCCACATTGGTAACAAACAAATTTTTTGTATTCTTATTCATTGTCTTTTCTTGTTTGTACCATCTTTACCTTCCCACCTTTTGTGAGAATGATCGTTCTTAAAAGAGACTCCATAATCTCGATGACCATATCCATATCCTTGTCCATGACCATGATCACATCTATTGCCAATTTTTCGGCCATTGTTATTCACATAGTCTTGTTCTTTCCAATTTTGTGATGTCACATTCGCTTCACGGAATAAAGCATAACCACGACATGATTCATGATTTTTCATCATTAGCTCATTATTTTGCTTAGCCACAAGTAAACATGAAATAAGTTCAGAATATTTTAAAAAAAAACATTTTTCACGATATTGTGTCTGTAGGACAATATTATTTGCATGAGAAATTTGAGTATGTTTTTTTCTAACATCTATGCATCAATGATATTCTTTCCACATAATTTCAATGTGGAGGTAATTTTAATAATCATAAGTTATATTCAGCTACAGACTTAAAGTCTTGTAGCCTCATACATATCCACTCATAACGAGTTTTAGGTAATATCATTTTTTTCTAGTGATCATGCATATCTTTTAGATTGCTCCAAAAATTATGTGGATCTTTCACGGTCAAATATTCCATTTTGAGACGCTCGTGGAGGTGATGACAAAGGAATATTATAGCTTTTGCCTTGAACTGACTTGATGTTTTTTTCCTTTTTCATTTAATTGTATCACCAAGCTCATTTGTATCAAGATGCATTTTGGCATCTAACACCTGGATATATGAACAAACTTTCTGGATCTATTGAACACCCAAAAAATATCAGGTGGCTAGGGTTTCGGGATTTGCTCAGACGACTAGGGTATTGTGGTTTGCTCAGACGGCTAGAGTATCGTGTTGATAACAGGTTGTGTCTTATTCCAATAGAGAGTTACATATATATAAGGATACAAGACTAGGGTTTAACCCTAATTAAAATTGGGCCTAATGATGGGCATCCACAATATATTCATAACAACTACTAGTATTTTTATTTTTTTTTGTCAACAACACAAGGTCTAATCCATAGTCCTAAACCTAGCCCAATCCTTGATGAGAAAAAATCGACTTCCACTAGTCTCTTTTACTAGATGAATTTTCCAAAAAAGAATACCGTAGAAAAACAGAGTAAATACGACACTAATGTGCGTTTACTTTCAAATTAAAGTCAATTGATGGTTCATATATCTTTTTAGGCATAGTTTTAATATAATAAAAAAATTTGTAGAGTCTGATAGAACAATACATGTCGATCAACTACTTGGCAGTTACTTCTGGCGGTTATGACCGGTTACTTCAGGGTATTAGATAGAGCATATTTTACTCAATATTCTCTTACTTATTCCATATTTGTATAGCTGTTAGATAGAATATATTCTACTCAATATTCTCTTACTTATTCCATATTTGTATATATGTCTTTCTATTATATAGGATCGACTATAACCAACTCTATGTATATATTGCGATCAGTAATAGAGTAATGATAAGGATATTTATCCAATCTAAGATGGTATCAGAACATATCTACAATCTCTCTCAAAATTTCTAAACATTCTTCTTCCTTTGTTTCTTCTTCTTGATTCGATCTTTAATGACGACTAACACCAACGATGTTGCTGCTCACGACCGAATCTATAGAGTCTCCAACGTCAAATCCCACATTCCGATCACTCTTGATCTCGCCGAGGCAAACTACAACGTCTGGCGTGAGCTCTTCTACACGCACTGTCTATGTTTTGATGTCTTAGGACACATTGAAGGCACATCTCTTCCTGCTAATACCACCGATGCGATCTGGAAAAAGAGAGATGGCATCGTCAAGCTCTGGTTATACAACACTTTATCACCAAAGCTTTTTCAATCCTCCTTTGTCTCAGAATCCATTCCCCGCGATCTCTGGTTGAAGATCGAGAACCAGTTTCGAAATAACAAGGATGCCCGCGCCCTTCGACTTGACAACAAGCTTCGCACAAAGGAAATAGGTGACCTGAATGTGATTGACTATTGTCAACAAATGAAAAAGATTACAGACTCTCTGTAAAACCTCGATGCTCTGGTTCAAGAGAGAACACTGGTGATGTATGTCTTAAACGGCTTAAACGCCAAATTTGACAACATCATAAACGTAATACAACATCAGAAACCGCTACCTTCCTTTGATGACACCCTCGCTATGCTTGGAGATGAATAAAACCGTCTACAACGCACAATCAATCTGTCTACTATGCTCGTGGATCACCCTTCTATATCCATAGTCCTCACGACAACAAATACACCAGCTCAGGAAACCGAACAAAGGACCACAACAAATGCCAACCGCGGAAGAGGAAGTAGCTCAAGAGGACGCGGACAAGGTCGCAACAATCAACAACCACATCCCAACATGACATACCCGCATCCCACCAATGTGGTCGTCACCTTATCCGATCTGGCCACAACAATACGGCTTCCAGCATCCACTGCAGAACATGCAACACAACGCAACATGCATACTTGGATCTCGTCCGACTCAAGCATATATGCAACGTTAAGTAGAGCATACCACCGATTATGCGCAGGCGTTTAACACTCTTTTATTGCAGGATCCAAATGATCATCAATGGTACATGGACTCAGGTGCAACTTCTCACATAACATCCGGGTCAGGTATTTCAATGATTAGTTTGAATCCTTGCATTGGAAATTCTGTCACAATAGGTAACAGAACAAAAATTTCGGTTAAATCCATTTGAACAATAAGTCTTGCTTCTAATTCTCGTCCCTTGACTCTTAAACACATTCTTGTAGCTCCCCATATAATCAAAAATCTAATATATGTTCGTCGCTTTACACGTGACAACAAATGTTCTCTTGAATTTGACCAGTTTGGTTTTTCTGTAAAGGATCTCCACACCAAGAGGACACTTCTCTGCAGTGATAGTGACGAAGAACTTTATGTCGTTACACCTTCTGCAATAAAACATCCCACAACTTCAGCTTTTCTCACCAAAAATTCAAACCTATGGCACCAACGGCTAGCTCATCCCAGTAACACCACTATCAATTCTCTTTTCTTTTCTATTAATATTCAATGTACTGACAAGTCTTTGTCTCAAACTTGTCATGCTTGTCATCTTGGGAAACACAATAAATTGTCATTTTATTCTTCAAGTTCACATGTTAATTCACCTTTTGAGATTGTTCATTCTGATTTATGGACTTCTACGATTCCAAGCATTTCAGACATCAAATATTATGTTATGTTCTTGGATCAATAATCACATTTTCTCTGTGTCTATCCATTAAGATACAAAAGTGAAGTCTTTGAGAAATTTCTTCAATTCAATGCTTATGTACAAACACACTTTCATAAATCTATTAAATTTCTACAGTGTGATAATGGAGGAGAGTATGACAATTCTCAAATCCATGAATTCTTTGGGTCACAAGGAATACAATTCAGATTTTCTTGCCCTCACACCTCACAACAAAATGGGGGATCGGAACGCATGATTCGAACAATTAATAATGCAATTCGAACATTGCTGTTCCAAGCTCATCTTCCACCTCAGTTTTGGGTCGAAGTTCTCCATACTTCGGTACACATCTTAAATATCATACCGTCTTCTTCAATACAAAATCGCATCCCTTTTTCAGTCCTTTTCAAAAAATCCCCAAACTACTCTCACCTTATAGTATTTGGTTGCTTGTGTTATCCCTATTCAAACACACAAAATAAGCTTCATCATCGATCAATACCAAGTATTTTCCTCGGTTACCCACTCCTACATAAAGGGTATCAATGTTTTGATTTGAAAGAGAAGAAAATCATCATATCCAGGCACGTCATCTTTGACAAATCCAACTTCCCTTATCCAAAAGAAAAATTCGATACAAATTCAAACTCACCTTATCTCTTTCTAGATCAGTTTGAACCAAGCCCTTTGCAAAAACTTTTTTTAATTTCAACGCCCCAAATATCTCCTCCAAATCAGCCTCCTCTCGCCAATCAAAATCCTCCATCTCAAAATCCTGATCGTGATCCAGCACCAACAAGAGTGGTGACACATTCCCAGCAAGGTATTAAAAAGCCAAAACAAATTCTTTCTCTTAACGTCTCTTCTTCCTCTTCGCTTCCACGTGGTTATAAGCATGCCTTATTAGCTCTAAATTGGAACCCTTCTATGGCAGATGAATACAATGCTATGATTAAAACTAATGCTTGGACCTTAGTGCCCCATCCTGCAGGTGCTAACGTCATCAACTCAATCTGGTTATACAAGCACAAGTACAAGGCAGATGGAACTCTCTCCCGCTACAAATCACGTCTGGTAGCCAACAACATATCTCATGAGCAAGGAATAGACTTTGATGAACCATTCAGTATGGTGGTCAAGTCTGCAACTATCTTATCGGTTTTACATCTTGCAATATAACAAGACTAGCCTATACATCAACTAGACGTTCAAAATGCATTCTTACATGGCAATCTAACAAAGACAGTGTACATGAAATAGCCACCAGGGTTTGTAGACAAGCAACATCCAGACTATGTGTGTTGCTTCAACAAAGCCATATATGGCCTAAAACAGGCTCCTCGAGCCTGGAATGCGCGGTTTGCAACTTACCTCAAAACTCTCAGCTTTCTTCAAAGTAAAATAGATACTTCTGTATTTGTGTATCGCAACGGATCCGAGATGGCATATCTCCTCCTCTATGTCGATGATATCGTTCTCACTGTTTCAACAACACGCCAACTAGACACTATAATAGCGGCACTCAAAACAGAGTTCCCAAATGACAGATCAAGGACGCCTAGGCTATTTTCTTGGCATTGAGGCTGAATTCAACTCTAATGGTGTATTTTTGTCACATGAAAAATACACAACATATTTGCTCTTACATGCCGGAATGCAAGATTGTAAGTCGAACAACACTCCAGTCGACATCAACTCCAAACTCAAGGCCGATGCAGGTCCGGTCAATTCCAAACTCAAGATTGTAAGCCGATCAACACAAATTGTGATGCCGACTGGACCGGCTGTTCCGACACTCGACGCTCAACCTCAAGCTACTTTGTTTTCTTAGGCAACACGCTACTCTCGTGGTCAGCAAAAAAACAAACTTAAGTTTCACGATCAAGTGCTGAAGCAAAATACAAAGGCGTTGCTAATGCTGTCGCAGAGACGTGTTGGCTCCGAAATCTCTTGCTCGACCTCCACTGCTCTGTTCCACACGCAACAATAGTTTTTTGTGACAACATCAGTGCAATATATCTCTCGACCAACCCGGTCCAGCATCAACACACCAAACACGTCGAGATTGACATAGACTTCGTCCGCGAAAAGGTTGCAAAAGGAGGGGTTCGAGTCCTACATATTCCAACACGGCAACAATATGCTGACATTTTCACGAAAGGTCTTCCCGCCGTGTTATTCAACCAGTTCAAATCCAGTCTTGGCATCATTACAAGACCGACACTGCAACTGCGGGAGGATATTAGATAAAGCATATTCTACTCAATGTTCTCTTACTTATTCCATATTTGTATAGTTGTCTTCCTATTGTATAGGATCGACTATAACCAACTCTATGTATATATTGCGATCACTAATAGAGTAATGATAAGGAGATATATCCAATCTAACACAGGGTTAGTTACCGACAAAACTATTTGTCTCTCTAATCTATATAAGTCTTGTTTTTGTCTTTATTGTCATATCATGAAGTATAGTGTTCTTATCGAAGTTCAAAAAATTTGTGACATCAATAACATGACATGACACTTGAATTATTGAGAATAGCAATTGAAATATGTTCAAACACTTGGTCTTTCAATGATAGGATGTGTTCAATGGCAAAGTGGTCTCCATCTCACGCTAATAAGTTTAAATTCAAGTTTTCGGATACAAATATCTAGACATTTTTGGGTTTAGTCGATTGTGGTTAGTTTGAATCTTTTAATTTGAATAAAGCTCGAATGGTTATGGATTTAGGAAAATATGTTTAAGGCTTATATGGTGGATTTAGCTATTAAAACCATAGTGTTATCTCCGAACCCAAAATTTTTAAAAGAAACTTGACATATGGACAAGGTTTACTGTTTCGCTATTCCAACATTAGAAAAAAAGAAACTTATATGCAAATAATTTGAGAGAAAATTAATCTAACAATTTTAATATCACTTGAAATAGTTAATTACTATTATATATATACATATATATACATTACGAAAAATTAACATTTATAAAATCTTATTATACATTTTTAATTTTTTTATATATTACAAAGTTTTTTTCTAAATTATTATCATTGAATTTAACTTCTTCTAGATTTCAAATAAAAATAAAATAAAATTCTGTCATATTTTGTATTTAGCATAATTCAACATTTGAATCTAAGTTATTTCACTAGATTCCACATTAATTTTTTTAATACAAAATTTAACATTGAACAGAATTCAACTATTACCAATTACATGTTCTTTTACGAATTCAAATATATAATATCTCATATGTCACACTTTTTACCAGGTTGAGTAGATCTTCTTTTCTAAAATTGTAAATATTTCATCAAAGAAAATTATTTGGGTATACACAAGGTTAGAACCTATATCATTGCAATGTAAACAAAAGCAATCAGTACACTGATATCGACAAAAGTGGAAACGCTTTCAGAATTAATGAAGTAATAAAGGGATTTTGACAATCTAATATGATGACATCTCTACTAAAAGCACTAAGCTGGTAGATAATTAGAGACCGAACCGAAAAGGCCAACGCAAAAAGAAACCTTTCATCGATAATCCAAGAACTTGAGCCGTTAATGGCAAAGAGCAGAACCATACACTAACACCTCCCAAATCAAGTGATGGGAGCTGATTCTTCTATCCATAAGTTATCTTCGGGGGAACTATACGAACCAAGAAACAAAACGTGCAAGCTCCAACTTTAACTTTGAAATCAGCAGAAACGAAACACCGCGAATCATCTGTAAAGTCTTACTAACTCCTCCAAACATACCAAAAACAACCGATCTAGGGGCATACCCATAAAACTGAATTAACCACTAACCGATTTTGAAATGAACAACAAAAAGATACGCGACATCGAAGATTATGGAAACCGGGGACAGAACAATCATAGCCTCAAATCACCTAGTTAGTAAGGATTTTTTTCTAAAGAGATAATTATTTGCTCTTATAATAATAGTATTATCACCTACTATAAATTATGTTTACCAAGAATACAAGTCAACATAAGGACCAACCAACCAAATATCTTTCGACTAACCAGTAACAACATATTGTTCATTGCGGTTTTGTTGTATTATCACAAGATATATGAGTTACATTTTTCTCTTTTCTTTTTTGGATATAGATTGAGTCACAGTGATAATGTGGCTATGATTAAAACAACACGTTGGTATGTCGATTACTATAAGATGGAATTTAATGTTAGTTGTTTCATGTCCTTTTCTGCCTTTGGCTCGAGGTCTCCGACCTCATTTTCATATTTTTCTTACAATTAAAATGTGAAAATAATTCATCTAAGAAACACTATAGCCGAAAGAAAAGACCTAACCAATAAATTTATATAATGATATAATAAATAGGATTCGTAGTTAATATAATGATAATTGAACACTGCTATTTATTCGGATATGTCCCATGCAAGTGGACCCAAAAGATATCTCCAAGTTTCAGAAACGATAATAATCATTGTATTCACTCAGAATATTAAAATTATGATTACGATAGGATATATACACTGGATATCTTGGGTTTATAATAATTCTGAATACTAGAGGTTTTAGAGATTAAGCTCAAAATCAAATAAATTACACATAAACTAATTCAAAAAGTTTATCTATATTAGATAATGTCTTATGCTATAAACGAGTATGTTTTTGTATATATTTAAAGTTAAACAGAATAATAATGTTATATAGATAAAAATAATAATAAAATTAGTTAGAAAATTTAATCAAGAGATAAAAAAATTATTTTTTATTATTATAAAAAATACGAATCTGCAATCACTATGATTTTGTTATATATAGAGATATAGAGATATAGAGATAAGTACAAGTTCTTGAATTCTAAGACATTTTGGATTTGTTCATTATCAATCCAAATTCAAGTACACTCAAAACTATTAAAAAGATTCATGATATATGAAATAAATTAGTAAATATTAGAAAACATTAGTAGTATTCAATCTAGACTTATACAATCATCTAAAAACAAAATATATTATACGTACTTAGAATCTAAAATATATTATGAATACATGAATATATTTTTTGTATACATAGCCGAAATATTTCTATAATTTTGGTAAATATCAGAAAACAAAATAATTAAATATATATATATATATATTTATTAATACTTTTATTTTGTAAAATTGAAAAATAATTATGGGTTGTAAGGCAAATCCATTCTTGGTTTTTTCTTAAATAATCTTAGTATGTTTTCTTCATAACACACAAATTGCTCTAAAATCTCTATATAACAATAAACAAAGATTTTGTACCATTAAATGTTTAACAAATAATAATAATTTTCTTTTTAAAAAAATATAACACAACTAACTCATCATTCCAAAAGGTAAGAGTAAGTCCTTTTGTTTATTTTTCATTCACTTCAAAAAATTTAATAGGGGTATCACGAATCAATTTTTAGATAACATCAACAAAAAAATCTCAAAAAATTAACACTTACAAAAAAAGTTATAAAATAATTTTCAAAAACTATTTACTTACCTATAAGATAGATATTTTTAAAACGTCAACCAAGTAATTTATAGTAATCAACAAATTTTAATACAAAAATTGAGTCTTGTAAAGGATCAGTTGACTTAATTGTGGTTGTGTACATAAAAGAGAGTTTAAAGTTATGAGTAGAACTACGGTAATTTCTAGTTGCAGGAGAAAATTATATGTTTGTAATGATTTTAGTACTTCTTTGTTCAAGAAGTTTCTCGAATTTAGAAACGAGCATATTACACTGAATTTTATGTAAATAAAAATATTCATATAAATAAATTATTTGTAACATACCTTAGAATCATAAAAAACTATATCATATTTTAGCAGCAGGTTTCTTTGCAAGGTCTCAATAAAGAAATTTATGTGTTTGCATGATTAACAGAAGCAAAAATCGAGAAAAAAAAAAAGAGTGGTAAAATTATTGAGAGAAAAAATAGTTAGAACTTGTTAGTGTTGTAAAATAAGTGTTGGATGCGTCTTAAATATATTTCATTTAATCCTTTTCCTATGATTTTGTCTAAATATAAGGTATTATGATTATGAATATCTCAATATAATATATTTTGGTTATTTTTTATTGTATTGAACAATAATATTAATGTTTATTTATTAAATTCAAAACAAATTAGTTGGTTAAACAAAACAAACGAACCTATTAAACAAACCAACCGTTGACAAAAAAAAAAAACAAACCAACCTATCATTATCTTTTAAAAAACAAATCAACCTATTAAAAGTTATTTTCAAAATCGATGGATCAACAAATTTAATTGAATATAAAACAAATTAACTGCAAGTGGCATTTAGTCTAGTGGCAGGTGGTAAGTCCACAAGAGGCATGCACACTTGCACATCCTGGGATCGAGTCCCCCCGCTTGCATTTGCAAGAACTTGGCTAATGGGCTGGCCATTTATGGTCCAATGTTGACAAAAAAAAAACAAATTAACTAGTCAAAAAGTCTTATCAAAACAAATTAAAAGCAGTTAAAATAAACCGAACAATAAAAATATCAAAGAATAAAAGAATAAAAAGTTGTTATACGGAATATCTTAATGTTACGGTTTAAGTATAGAGATATTTTAAATATTCATTTTAGAAATTCAATATATAGTTTTGATTGTTCTATCTTTTCTGTCAATATTGGACTAGAACTACCTTATTTATTAAACAAATTTCTATATAATGTATGTAGTAAAATTTTATTTCTAAATGTATAAATGCATTTTTTGACCCCAAAAAAAATGTATAAGTGCATCTTACACATGCACTAAATTTGCATATAGTTTTGATTATAGATTATGTAAACAGAATTGTTAGAATATTTTCGTTTAATAAATTATGTTCTAGTTTTGATTAGTATTATTTTGTTAAGTGATAAATATGATAATATTTGATCAAAACGTATCACAAATAATAAGAAACTTATCACCTGAACTGTAACCTATAAAATGTACGGGGCTGAAAAATCTTACGGAACATATGTACGACGAGAATACAAGAGGCCTTATTTGAAGGCCCATTACGGCCCCATATTCGTCTTTCAGGAAAAGCCGAAAACAAGTTGATACCATCGATTTGAGAATTCGGAAGCTCCGATTGATTTGGGATTTTAGGGTTTTCTTTCTCCGGAGACGACTACGAGTGACCAACACTGATTTCAAATGGCGTTGCCTCCAGGACTATACTCCGGGACCAGCTCTCTTGCTCTTGTATATATTATCTCTCTAATCGATTTCCGATATGTCTCGTAGATTTGTAGTTTTTAAAAAGAGTTTTTGTGAATCAACATGTCCTTTTGCTTCGATGATCAGGTGGCTCGTGCCTCGGCCTTTGGCTTGGGTCTCGTCTACGGGAACTTGAAGCTCAAAGCCTTGAAGGTGATTATCTTATCTCACTTTGTCTCGTGTATTTCTTATTTTATTGCTCTGATCTCGGAAAGAGTATTGATTCTGGAGTTTTTGTTTATTATCTGTTGATTGCGACATTTTTATTAATTATGATTGTGACATATTGCGAACATTGGTTGTTTCAAAGAATTTGTTATAGGAAAAATTCCTGATTCTTAGCATAATCTTACTGCGTTTCCACCATTTTACAGTTCTCTTTAGCTAAAGATTTGCATTGAAAAATGTTGCTTTGGACCTTTTGTTAGTTTGTTTCTGCTAGTCCACTGAGTATGTCTGAGTTCTGATATTATATTCTCATTTAGATTACTCCTAAAAGTTGTCGTTATTGGTTGAATGAGATACGTCGCTTTGTACTATCTTTACTTATATGTTGCTTCTGAAGTTTGTTGCTTTAAAGTTTCTGATTGTAAGTCTCATCTGTTAAGAAAATCTCACTGGGTCATTCATCATGTTGCAACCCCTAAAAAGGTTTACTTGTACAGTCTTGTTGTTTTGCTCATTCTATTTTTAATCTTCAGTCTATTCTCTCTTTGGCAGAAGCTAAAATGTTTTGAAACTTGAATGTCAATCTATACCTGAAATGTTTTTGATTCTTCATAGTTATATGCTGATCAAGTACTTTTCATCTGCAGATAAAAACATATTCACTGAAGAAAGTTGAAGCCGATGCTCACCATTAAACCATTCTTATTCCTTAACAAATAAGAGCCAAAAGCTGGGGGTGTATGTCTCCCCTGATCGTATTTTTTTTCTTTCTCATGATTCATCTTTTAGCAGAAAAAGGAACAAATGTGTGAGTGAAAAACATCTTATACGGTTATAAGACCTTTTTAGAGGCCAAAAGTGCAACTAGAGACTTTAATGTCCAAGAACATCTATATTGTTGGCATTTTCAATAACACACATTCACATTTACTTCACCTCTTAACCAGATTCATTATAACGCTAGAGACTTAAATGTCCTAGTTTTGCATTTGTACTTTGTTTTGCAAGAGCACTCACGTCGGTTTAGTTATGTCTTTCGACCGTTAAAGATATTTTTTTAACTGTATGGCAAAGCATAATAATTAAAGTGGAAATCACATCCAGTTCAGTGCGCAATTATTCCTAATGGACCAGGATTACGTGGTCTTAAGGAAACATGATCCAACTACGTGTGTATTTGAGTTCACCCAACAAACATAGCATCCATTTTGAATCCTTTTTGGTGTCTGAATCATAAAGAGCTCGAATCCGATTTATATATCTGGCGTGGAGAATAATTAAAGATGTAATAAATTGACACCTCCAAGCAATCACCTAATCCGAATTTCGGTTAAGGAGTTTTGGATTCAGCTCATAAGCTAAGCACTTGTATGCTATATCAATCTTTCCTTCTTCTCAAGTATGAGCACCATTACTTGTGCTGTAAGTACTGTCTCATTATCTCTAACACTTAGCTATTTTTGGTCGTCTTTTCACTTTATTGGTTCCAACTTCATGGTCTTGAAGATCTCGAAATAAAGAATCTGAAAGAATAAGAGAAAGATCTGGAATCTTTAACACAACTTGGACAGTAGTAGCAGCATTTCTGTATCTTTTTTTCATAGTTGAAAGAGATGGCAGTTCTTTTCCCATTCGGTAAAATGATGATTTTTTTTGTTTTTGTATGGACTGAAAAACATCGAACTTCACTTTCGCCTTGAAGAGTTCCTTAGTTTGAGTTTTGGTCGGATCAAAGGCTACTTGATCAGTCAATTCCCATATAGATATATTGCTACAACAATGTAGTAGTTAGCTGGAAAGTGTAATCTGAACCCATAATGGTATATATTGCAGATAATATTGGGAGGGGGAGAGGATCTTCAACCCACTTGTTCGATTTCTTTAAAGCCATCTCCTTTAGGAGAAGATCGTAAGATTCGATTGGTATTTTAAATATAAGATTTAAACAAGTTGCAGAAACATTTTTGTTGATCCATCTCAGTTGCAGCAGATTTATATGACCCATTGTTTTGCTTGATTTTTAAGGCACTGGAGCAATGCATCGTTAAATTATGCACAAACATCTATAGATGCACATATATGAATATTATTCCAGCTAATACAATCAGACAGGATTCCAAAACTTAAAAGCTACCAACTTTCAGACCTTTTTGCTGTACTCATTAGTCTATTTTCAGCTTTCATGAATCTCAAGTTTTAGACTATCAAGTGCTGGAGTAGATAGACCGCACTCTCCAATCTTCCACCTCTTTCCGTCTACTTGGAACTTAAAGACTAATTCGTTGGACCTCACTGTTTCTCCAACACCGAATATGTACAAATGCTCACTTAAATATTTGTAGTGTAGACTTGATATACGCATAACATTGGTCAATACTAAACACAAGATGTTAGTCGAAGACAAATGGATGTCTGAAGACATAGGAGATAAAAAGAGGACGAATCGATTATTTCGTTTTCTTGGTGATGTTGGACAATTATAAGTTGTTTTACAAATCTTTATTTAAACCGGAATTAACCAAACAGTTTAACACTTTAATTCATACATTAAATATTTAAACCGAAAATTCAAATTCGGTTAAGAGAAACTAAACCAAAAGAAAGTTAATCAATTGAAACACTTCTTCTTCTTGCTGAGCCAGCGAGAGTATCGGAGCTGCTAGAAGAGTATCGAAGTTGCAGACTCACTTTCTTGATTAAGATCTCTTGATCGTTTTTGTCTTCGGTTTTAAAGAAGAATCTTAGACGTTTAATGGAGGAGAACTCTTGATCGAACTTGATTTTCACAGAAGATGAGTGTGTGGAAACAGTTCTTTTAAGTTCAGAAGAATACTTCTTCGACTCCATTGAAGTACCTCAAAGACTCGGCATCAACCACCTCGTTTCAACTAAGAAACTTAAGATCATCGGAACCTTTTTTACAACATTGATTCTACAGAGAAAAATCTCTTACAATCTTAAAAGAACTTTTGCTCTTATTGAAGACACATGCGATGGTGAGATTTGGTGTTGTTCCTGATTTGTCAAAACTTCAGCCGCTCACAGGGATGAATTATCGAAGATGGTCAGAAGAACTCATGTTCTTCTTTCAAGAAATAGGAATTGATTATGTTCTGATTGAAGAAGAAATCAAGGTGTTAGCCGAAATCGGATCAGAAAATTCCACCGAATCGAAAGATGTAAAAGGGGAAAGAGAAGTGAACTTCTCTGAGAACAACTGATGCTGCAGAGGTCATATTCTCTGTCATCTTTCAGAGAGGCTGTTTGACATCTATGTCAATTTCGAATCAGCAAAGGAAATCCGGGAAAGTTTAAAGAAGAAATATGGTGCAGAAGATGAGGGTAAGAAACAATACGTGACCTCGTGATGGACATCGTTTCTTATGAAAGATGATCTTCCTATCCTCGATCAACTGCACGATTATGAAGCAATCATCTCCAAGATTCAAGCTGAAGGAATGATGATTGATGACAATCTCGCGGCCATGGTTCTTATCGACAAATTGCCGAAATCCTGGAACGAGTATAGATCAAGACTAAAACATGAGAAGAAAAAAATGAGTCTTGATGAACTTATCTCTGACATCATGATTGCAGATGCCAATCGACTGTTTCAAGGTAAATCATTCGAATCCAACTATCCGAATGGAAATGCTAATCTGGTTGAAGGACACTCGGGTAAAGGTAATTACAAGAAGAGAAACAACGATAAGAAACAGAAGAGAAATGGTCCAAAACAATCAAAGGAGCTCAAGAGAAAGATCAAGTGCTGGAACTGCAATTAAGAAGGCCATAAGAAGCAAGATTGCAAGCTTCCGATTAAGACAAGGAATGATAGACTGGATGTTAAAGCTCTTGTTGCTGAAACAATCATCGCCACGGTGACGGAGGTAAATTCCACGACAGACAAGAAAGAGTGGATCATTGATTATGGTGCAACGAGACATATCTGCAACCAAAGAGCACTCTTCAAAAACTTGGATGAATCTGGATGCGAGAACGTCTTCTTGGGAAATGCAAGTGCGGTAAAGGTAACTGGCATAGGTGAAGTCGATATAAACTTGTCTTCGGGAAAAATCTTAACTCTGACTAAGGTACTCTTAGTGCCTAGTATGCGTAGAAATTTGATCTCTAGTGAACTGTTAATGCTAGCTGGAATCAAACAAACAATAGATGCAGGAAAGATGATTTTGACTAGGAATGGTGAGTATGTAGGCAAAGCATTCTGTATCAGCAATTTGTTTGTAATAGAAACCGAAACCATAAATAAAGTTGATCAATTCGCTTATGTGTCGTGTGATTTTGCTTCCTGGCATGTTAGGCTAGGTCATCTGAATGCGAAATCTATGATGAGGCTTAAGAATTCTGGTATATAGGATTGAATCTGACGAAATGTGTAACATGTGTTGATGCTAAACATAGTA
Source organism: Lepidium sativum (assembly GCA_023374145.1). Classification (NCBI taxonomy): domain Eukaryota; kingdom Viridiplantae; phylum Streptophyta; class Magnoliopsida; order Brassicales; family Brassicaceae; genus Lepidium; species Lepidium sativum. Next base: position 26,718 of record JAKUCM010004458.1, on the reverse strand, counting down.
GAAAACCTTTCAGTAATCATGTCTTAAGATCATCATGTCTTCTTGAGTTAGTGCATACTGACGTCGCATATTTTAAAAATCATACTAGTAGAGGTGGAAAATCATACTATATTACATTCATAGATGATTTTTCAAAGTATACATATGTGTATCTTTTGAAATCAAATGATGAAGCATTTAACGTGTTTGTTCAGTATAAAACAGAAGTTGAGAAGCAACTTGACAAGAAAATTAAGATATTGAGATCAGACCGTGGAGGTGAGTACACCTCGGATAAGTTCAACTCGTTCTGTCTTGATGAGGGCATCATACATGAACTGTCAGCTCCTTACACCCCTCAGCAAAATGAGATTGCTGAGAGGAAGAACAAGACGCTGAAAAACATGATGAACTCAATGCTTATAGGATCTGGACTTAGTGGTCAATTGTGGGGGGGAGTTGTTCTGTCAGCCTGTTACATACTGAATAGAGTTCCCCACAAAGGTATCTCCACTACTCCATACGAACTCTGGAAAGGTCACCCTCCTAGTCTGAAACACCTTAGAGTGTGGGGGTGTTTAGCCAAGGTAGGAATTCCAGATTTTAAGATGAGCAACATAAATACAGTCTTTATACGGTATGCTCAGAATAGTGCTTCCTATAGATGTTTAGCTTTTGATACCAAAACACACTCCCTTGGACAGGTAATGGAATCCAGAAATGTAGAGTTCTTCGAACATATATTTCCATTCAAGAATGCAGTGAGCCTCTCTCCAAATAAAGAACCAGAAAAGAAAAGTATAACAGAACTGGAGCATGACCCATATGAGCTCAGGAGAACCAAACGAAACCGAACTGAAGCAACGTTTGGACCAGACTTCATGACTAATTTTCTTGCAGAGCATGAAGAATTAAGTGAAGAATTCGTTTACACATTCTTGATAGAGGAGGACCCTAAGTCATATTCTGCTTCGATGAGATCACTAGACGTTGTATTCTGGAAAGAAGCACTAAATTATGAATATAAATCTATCATATCTAACCATACATGGGAACTTGTTGATTTGCCAAGTGGTTGCAGGGCTGTGAAGTGCAAGTGGATTCTAAAGAGGAAGTTAAAGTCAGATGGTTCGATTGATAAATTCAAGGCCAGACTGGTGGCTCAAGGATTTTCTCAAAAACAGGGAGTAGACTACTTTGACACTTATTCTCTTGTATCTAAGATAACCTCTATTAGACTATTGTTTGTTGTAGCTGCATCTCATAAGCTCATAGTTCACCAAATGGACGTTAAAATTGCATTTTTAAATGGTGATCTAAATGAGGAGATATACATGCATCAACCTGAAGGGTTTGTCGTAGAGGGTCTAGAGAACAAAGTTTGTAGATTAAAGAAGTCATTATACGGCCTTAAGCAGGCCCCCAAACAATGGTTTGAAAAATTCAGCCTAACATTGTTGAAAAATGATTTTCAGCCTAATTCAGGGGATACATGCATTTTTAGTAAGAAAATATACAAGGAATACGTTATAATATGTTTGTATGTTGATGATATGCTGATCTTAGGTACAAACCTTGACGTGGTGAATGACACAAAAATTATGCTGAGCTCAAAATTTGCAATGAAAGACTTGCAGGAAGTGTACGTGATTCTCGGAATCAAGGTACGCAAATTGACTGATGGTTTTGCTTTGTGTCAGTCTCATTACATAGAAAAAGTGTTGGTTAAGTTCGGTTATTGGAATGAAAAACCTGCCAGAACACCATATGATTCATTTGCTCACTCGTGTAAGAATAAAGGAAACAGTCTGAATCAGAGTGAATACGCTAAAGTGCTAGGTAGTGTCATGTACCTTATGAATTGTACAAGACCAGACATAGTTTACACTATAAGTAGACTAAGTAGATACACTCACTGCCCAAGTAATGATCACTGGAAAGCAATGTATAGACTGTCAAGGTATCTAAATGGAACAATTAACTGGAGTTTGAAATACAGTGGCTCAGCATGTAGTCTCGAAGGCTACTGCGATGCTAATTGGGTGACAGATCATGATGAGATAAACTCCACGAGTGGATATGTGTTCATCATGACAAGAGGTGCAGTATCCTGGAAATCCAGTAAACAGACATGTACAGCACGTTCAACGATGGAATCAGAACTGATCGCCATGGAACTAGCTGAACAAGAGGCTGACTGGTTGAGAAATGTGTTGTCCGATCTTCCCATACATGACACAGGGTGTTCATCTGTGTCACTAAGGTGTGACTCACAAGCAGATTTGGCAATAGCCATGAACAAGTTGTATAATGGGAAAAAAAGACACATAAGACTACGACATAAGGTGATAAGGGGGCTCCTTGAAGTCGGAGTACTTTCACTGGAATATGTCAGGTCGGTTAACAATGTAGCAGACCCATTCACCAAAGGCTTGTGCGGAAGAATAGTCCTGGAGACAACTAAGGAAATGGGTCTTCAATAAGTCCAGGTTATGAACTCTTGGAAATACCACACCATCGTGTCTCATTGACTTGAAACACATGGTTCAAGGAGGTTCAAGCTTCACCAAGAGTTCGAGTAACCATGAAAAGACGGAAGTAAAACTCAAGAGTATACAAGTCGGAAGAAAGGAATCTGAGCGAGTGAAATGGATCTTGAATGCCAAAACTCAACATTGAAGCATTAGTAGATCTATGTAAAACACTCAACAGATTTGTACCATGTATGTATAATACACTCGATGTGCAAATGTCTAAGTGAATCCTTGATTCAAGTTGGTAAACATCAAATGGATTCAGAATGAAAATTATGAAAAACAAGTGGGGGATTGTTGGACAATTATAAGTTTTTTTACAAATCTTTATTTAAACCGGAATTAACCAAACGGTTTAACACTTTAATTCATACATTAAATAATTAAACCGAAAATTCAAATTCGGTTAAGAGAAACTAAACCAAAATAAAGTTAATAAATCGAAACACTTATTCTTCTTGCTGAGCCAGCGAGAGTATCGAAGCTGCTAGAAGAGTATCGAAGTTGCAGACTCACTTTCTTGATTAAGATCTCTTGATCATTTTTGTCTTCGGTTTTAAAGAAGAATCTTAGACGTTGAATGGAGGAGAACTCTTGATCGAACTTGATTTTCACAGAAGATGAGTGTGTGGAAAAAGTTCTTTTAAGTTCAGAAAAATACTTCTTCGACTCTATTGAAGTACCTCAAAGACTCGGCATCAACCACCTCGTTTCAACTAAGAAACAGAAGATCATCGGAACCTTTTTTACAACATTGATTCTACAGAGAAAAATCTCTTACAGGTGAAATCTTAACTTTCTGGAAATCATGAAGAAGCCTATTGCAGCAGTAATAAGTTTAGGGAAAATATGAGAATCCATTTGTACGGTGGAGAGAGGACGAAGGAGATTGATGTCTAGAGAAGGAATGAGAGATGCAGAGAAAGATTGCAACATAGAAATTTTTGATATAATTGAATATAGAGAAACATAACGTTGATCATAGCTCAAGAGTAGAAACATCGAGAACAAAATTTCACCCAATAGAAGTCACGAGAATTCAATAATTCTTTGGGTTTCTCTTGAGAAATTTAATAATATGGCTCCACCATTTTGTATGATAATGACATTGGGAACAATCCATTATACCAAATACATGTATAAGAACAACTACACGTAAAGTTGGCATCTCAGATTTTTCAATTTTTTCAATTTTTAAATTCAGTAAAACAACAATTTCATCAACCCTTGACAAGAAATATTTCCTTAAAATTTCAGATTTCCTTCTCAATCTTCTTTTACAATTTGCTCGTCAAAAACAAAATATATGTTCTAAACCTGCATATGTGTTTAGGATTTTTGTTCATGTAGATAAGAGTAGTAGACAAAAGTGCATGTATCGAACATTAACAAATATATTTTGCATTCTTATTGTAGTGGATTATTTCTGGAGCAGGTCCCGGAGATGTTAACAAATTCTGTGTGCAGTGTCCCCTTAACTTTGTGTTCTTCCTGTCACTATTCTTCTACATCACTCAAAGCTTGTAGATCTAGTCACAAATGGTTTTTGAGTAAGTTGAACTCTTGATAGTAGAAATTCTTCTGAGCTAGTTTCATTAAGCTCACCGAAATGTATCAAGCTATTATTAGACTTAGAAACTCGTAAACCTTGTCTCTCTGCGATTTTAATGTTTCACAGACAGCAAAGAGGACAAAACGTTACAACATCCCAAAGTTTTATATATTCAAGAACCGTGATTTGTTTTCATCAATATTAATGGTATAAGATATATAATATCAAACATGTTATAATTGTATGCTCTTAGGTGAGTCGTGTTTACTATCTCATAGCCAAACGAGTAATGACTGGTTTTGGAGGTGTTGTCAAGCTAAGAACTAAAATCATCTTTCATAATTGATGTAAATTTGTTCTAACTCTCCAAACGAATGTGTTTATTAATTCTTCATTACATATTCCTATAGATAGCTGGAGATCTCGAGACTACGATTAAGTTCGTTGATTTTATGAAGATCCCTTACATTGGACCATTTTTTGGTGGATGTGAAAGCATCGTAATGTCTTATTAGCTGTATAGTCTAGTACTATGATAATTCTCTAATTAAAACATTCATCATTCTTTTCGATATATTACACAAGTATGTCTTTTTGGGGTTTGATTTAGGAACTCACTACAACGCAAATATGGAATCAAAGACAACTTAGTTCGCTTCACCTTTGGTGTTGAAGACTTTGATGATGTTAAGGCTGATGTTCTTCAGGCTCTTCAAACTATCTAATTGTTTGATTTCACTATATATGTAAGCTCAACTCAATTATGTAATTAAAAACAACTTAGTTCGTTTCAGTTTTCGTGTCAAATATATATATATTTGTCAAGGATTATATCGATAAGGCTCGATTCATAGTCTAAAATCCACTCCTAAATTTTATTTTTTAATTTATTAATGTAGTAGTAAAAAATCGAACTCTAATGACTAAAGTTTTAGTTGAATTATCCTAACCACCTAAATAAAAGTAATTTGGCCGTATCTTTGACTTTTCTTGGTCATAGTTTTGAGCAAGTATGTTAAACATAACATCATTATTCTTGGTCAAAATTTTGAAGAACTATTATCAAATAAGATGATTATTTTTTGGTCACACACGTTAGCCAATACTAATACAGAGTCGTGAGTCTCGTGACTGTTACATTAATAATTAAAATGTATAATTATGTAAATTAATATTGTAAAATATATGTGTATTTAATTGTTTAGATCCGGTACTAATTACACGTTAAATACATAAAATCGCTAATTATATGGAAGACGAATCTTATTTATTGGAATATAACGCATATTGTAGAATAATTCTTCTTATATTTAATTATAGTTCTGCATTAAATGCCCATTCAAGCATGTTAAGGATCGTATTAGTTTGACGATCTGGTTAAGAGCCACTTTAGAGAAAGTTCTAAATAAGTATTTGATACATTATTCCTGACATAAACTATATGTATAATAACAAGTTGCTGTATTTTGATTAATTTAATCAAAACTACTTAAGCAAAAAAAAAAGAACAGAATAACTTTATTTCAAAAAATGGTAATATGATAATTTGAAGATTCGTCAATGCCAATTTTTTATCTAATCTTTTGTGTTGGAGCATCTTAATATCTTATCTTGAAAACATATCATTAGTCCAAAAAGTTACTCAAACCACAGTAAATAATTTTCCGTTTTAACATATCATTAGTAAAAGTCATTTTATAATTCTTTAGATACCGAATTTAATCATTCCGAAAAAGTTTAAAATATAAGTTTTGATTTCAATCCAAGACAATATTAGATAAATATTCAAATGAATAGTAATGAGTAATTAGTAATAAAATTAAAGGGAAGCAAGAAGGTCCACTTTCATGAGATTCTCTATCACTCTGTAAGATTCTTTCGCACTTTCTCTCTCTAGAAATACTCGGTTTCGTTCTTATCCATCGCCATCTTCGTCCCCAAAAGAAAGCTCTCAGATCATCAAAATTTGATTTCTTTCTAAGAATTCTCTATATGAAATTCGGGAAAGAGTTTCGTACTCACCTGGACGAAACCTTACCAGAGTGGAGAGACAAGTTCCTTTGCTACAAACCCTTGAAAAAGCTTCTCAAATATTACCCTTACACTTCCGCTGCCGATTTGGGATCCGCAGATTCCGATTTGCGTCCTGTTTTTGCCGACACTACTAATACTTCTTCCGCCACCGCCACTACTCCTACGGAAGATCTGCAGGCTTCCTTTGTTAGGATACTCAACGAAGAGCTTGACAAGTTTAATGATTTTTACGTCGATAAAGAAGAAGATTTCGTTATCAGATTACAGGTATCTTTCCGCTTCTTCTGTCTGTTGTTCTTTAGCTTCAGGATTTGTTAGGTTAAATTCGGGACTTGGTTCATGTGATTGAAGTAATTGGCAAAAGATTACTGATTCTGAGCTAAACATGTACATTCAATAGGTCATGTTAGGTTTCTTCGAAAAGATGATCAATCTCGAATCTTTGAACAGAAATTGCTGGTAGTTGAAACCAAATAGCTCTACTGACACATCTCTAATCAAAGAATGTTCATGGCTTTATGGGATTGTGTGTGCTTCAAGTTGAATTTATATCGCTGGTGAAGCCAAGGCTTCTATTGGCTGAATTGATCTCACTTTAGTTTGTGTGTGTGTCAAGTAGATTTTATATTCCTAGTGAAGCCACCATGTCTATGGCTGGACTTGTCTCTACTAAACACAGTGAAAACACATCATTGCTTGTGGTGGTCTATCTCAATCGAGATCTAATTTATTAGGAGTTATGATCGTTGATGGTTTCAGTACATTAGCTATCAGTTAACTGAATTGTGTATGTTCTTCTATTCTGCAAACAGGAGCTGAAGGAAAGAATTGAACAAGTTAAGGAGAAGTATGGAAAGAATGGGAAATTTGCATCAGAAAGTGAATTCAGCGAAGAAATGATGGATATTCGCAGAGACCTTGTTACCATTCATGGCGAAATGGTACTCCTTAAAAACTACAGCTCCCTTAATTTTGCAGGTATGATAATTATATCATCTTAAAAAGAAATTAGCCAAATAATTATTACATGGTTACTGTCTGCTAAATACTTCTGGGATTCTAGGACTTGTCAAAATTTTGAAGAAGTATGATAAAAGAACAGGTGGACTTCTACGATTGCCTTTCACACAGTTTGTTCTCCATCAACCCTTCTTTACAACAGAGCCACTTACTAGGTTAGTCCGTGAATGTGAGGCCAATCTTGAGCTTCTCTTTCCCTCAGAAGCTGAAGTTGTAGAGTCTTCCAACGCAATGCAAGCACACTCAAGCTCGCATCAGCACAACTCCCCAAGAATATCAGCTGAAACATCTTCAACTCTCGGTGATGAAAATCTTGATATATATAGGAGTACACTTGCTGCAATGAGAGCCATCAGAGGGTTACAAAAGGCTAGCTCAACGTACAACCCTTTATCATTTTCGTCACTTCTTAAGAACGAGGATGATGAAACAGTGACAGCTGAAAACTCTCCAAACTCTGAGAACAAAGATGAATCAGATATTGGACCTTCCCACTGATCAGTGTAGAATTATGTCCCTTTTGATCAAGATTTTGCTTCTCGACTTTACTCTAACTTGTCATAAATGAACACATTTTGCTTCTTCATATTTTGCAGACCATAGCTTCTGCTTGAATTGAATATTACAGTTGTTTATGAATATTCAATGAAAGTTTCCACATTGTCTCAACCTTGTCTCATATAGCAAATTCGTTTGAAAAGTAATCTCAAAAACCGATATTGTTCAGCCATTTGATCTGTTCACTGATAACACGTATAAGAGCGGATGCTGATTCTGTCTACCAGTAATCGGAACAAGAACAAGAGCCTGCCTTGAAATGATGAAATCTATTTCTATCTCTGATGATGATTTCTCGGTCATAGACCTTTGAAATAGTTTTCATTGCTGAATGACAGTCCCGACATATCCTCAGATTCTTGAAGACATGCAGAGGAGTCCTGGGTTTTGTTTCCAGAAGCCCGAAACAGACGGCCAATTTCTCACTGTGACCGCACAAAGCTTGCTCTTTATCCTCTAAGTCACCCTCCAAGGGTGAAACCAGACCAGATACATCAGGGACATAACCAGCTGATCTAATCCGTCTAATCACTTCATCCAATTTCAAGTAGATATCTTTTGTTCTCGGGTGTGATGTATCTCCTGAACTAAACCGATGAACTAAGGCATTGACGTGAATGGAACTCAGACCAGGTATTTTCCTAATCCCTCGGTTTTTCATACCTCCCCTTATCCCATCTGCAATATCACTCCTTCCTTCTGCAACATACATGTTGGACATAAGTATTTCGTAGTCTGTGTTGCCTGGACACATCTGAACAAGCTCTCTTTTAATTCTTTCGGCTATCTTCAGCTTTCCATGGACGTTACATGAGCCTAGAAGCGTACCAAGGACAACTTCATTTGGAGGCACTGGCATTTCCCTTATCAAATTCTCTGCTTCTTCAATACGACCAGCTCGGCCCAAAAGATCTACCATACATGCATAATGGTCAACCTTAGGTTCCAAACCATAGAAACGGAGGCTGTGAAAGCATCGCCAGCCTTCTTCTACCATCCCCGAGTGGCTGCATGCACTTAAGACTGCAGTGAAGGTTAAGTCATCTGGCTTCACCTCACTTACCATCTCGAGGAACATGTCAATCACCAGTTTAATTTTCCCATGCATTGCTAATCCGCTAAACATGGCATTCCACGTTACCACATTCCTCTTACGCATCGATCTGAAGACTTTCATGGAAGAATCTATGTTTCCGCATTTGGCATACATATCAACCAATGTCGTTCCCACCATTACTTCCTCCCCCATCATCATTACCTTCTTCAAAGCAAACACATGAACCCATCTACCAATTACCAAGTTTCCAGATTGCGCACAAGCTGATAGCATCGAGCAAAGGGTGACGAAATTCAAGTCATGCCAACATTTAAACACCATTTCTGCTAGAAGCTCCAATGCTTCTCTCGTAAAACCAGCTCCTAAATACGCAGAAACCATAACTGTCCAAGCAACAGAATTTCTGTTAGGCATTTTGTCAAACAATTCTCTTCCTCTATCGCAACCCTCCCATTTTACAACTGTGTCTAATGCTACCGTCCATGATACAACGCTCTTCTGCTCTAAAGCCTCAAATATGCGTTTGACTTCGGCCACAAACCCACATTTCCCGTACACATCCATTAAGGCATTACATACCTTTACACTAGTCAAAAGTCCCATCTTCACAGCAAGCCCATGTCCTTGTTCACCGAACACCATATCTTCTAACTTGGAACACACGCCAAACAAGCAAACTAGAGAAACATCATCAGTCTCTACTCTTTTCCTTCTCATTTCCACGAATAGGTTCATCGAATCAACCAATAATCCATACCGTGAAAAGGAGGATAACAGAGTAGTCCAATCCACATTGTCTTTTTCTGACAGAGGAATTTCGTCAAACAGTTTCTGGGCACTGACCATATCACCACAGGCCGCATAAAACTGAAAGAGCGCATTGCTGAGGTACGACCTCGGAGCTTTCTTCAAGCCAGAAGTGGTTAAAACAGCGTGTAATTCCTTGCCGGAACGGAGAAACGAGTAATGAGCGCACTGTCGGAGAAGGAGACGAACAATTTGACTTGATAAGCATTTCATAAGATGCAATCTTCTGTGTTTGTAGCTTTAGATCTCTGCGTTCGACGATTCCAATCTCACGTCTTGAGTTCGATTCTCTCGGCCATCAATTTATTATTTCTTTTTTTTTTTTTGCAACACGAATTAATTTACGGATTAACATAAAATTTCAATAATTTACTCTTTACGTCTATATATAAAACGTAAAATGTTGCTCACTTCTTAGAATGTCACATCATCATCTATATCACCAATCCACTTCTTAAAATTTCTTAATTTTAAATTTTAACTAAAACATATTATATTATAAAACAAGAGAAACTGAATTACAGTTACAACATTTTAGATATATTCAAAACAAAAATCATTTAACTTACTATTTCATCAATTTTAATTTAAAACCACAACTATAAAATCTATATTTTATTTAAATTGAAAACATAAATCATTTTCTATTACCATATTTAATTTAGAACCACAAATATATAATAACACAAAATATTCACTATTATAACATATACATTAAAAATAATCTTTTAATCATATAATTATTCTTACAAATTATTTTATTCTACATTTTTATTTTTTCATATAATCAATCAAAGGAACAAATTCATATATATTGAAAACTCTCGGAATTCTCAACTACATTATCTTAACTCTCCACTATATTATCTTTAACTCTCTCACTACATTGTCTTAACTCTCAACAATTGTAACCTCACACTCCTCTTCACTTATAAATAGATCATTTGGTAATTCTAAATGATCATAATCATTCATTACAATATAATTCTTTCAAATTACCACCAAATTAAACAAGATATAAACTCTTCACCTCTCTTTCTCATAATTGAAAGTTCGTCGAAATTCTCAACATATCTTTGCAAGATTTTTACGTTTTTGGGAAGCACGTAATGTCAAAAAAGGCAAAGAGCTCATGGTGGTCGATGTGTTGCTCTTTGATGACAAAGTATAATCACTTCGAAAAACAAAATTAAATGAACTACTCAAATAACATGTATTGCTAAATATTATCTCAATACTTGCAGTTTGTGGTCATGCAAGGATCTATTCATGTTCAGCGCTTACATCTGTTCAAAGATCTTTTGAATGAATGAACAATCTACTCCATTAGTGGGTTTGACATCATCTAAAGTAATTTCAACTTCAAACTGTGTGATCCAAAGATATCAGTCCGCTTCACCGAACTCACAACCTTTACCGAAGTAACTCAAATTGTATGTTCAATTCCCACAGAGATGTTCAGCTTCCATGCCTATGAAGAATTAATAGCTTTATCAAACACAAACATTAAATTACCTCGTATAATTCTCAAGTTTAGTTAATTATATATCTACTCCATATTTAAATTTTAGTCATATAATATTGTTATATACTATATGTTTAGTCTTATTTCGTTTGTGGATTTTTAAAAAAAAAATTATAGTTCACACGTATTTTACTGTTCTACTAAAAAATTTTGATGTTAATGTTCAAAATTATAATTATAGTCATAAAATAATTCCATTTAATTAAAGTCAAATAAAATTATATTTTGGTTACACAAACATGTTACATAATTAATAATAATACACAAATAACTTATCCAAAATTTTATTCATTAGCCTACGTATAAAACACTTATACATATAAAAATTTACTTTTTAGAATCATTTAATTTAATATTATGAAAAATATATTACAAGCAAATTAGTACTTGATAAAAAGAAATATAATTATAAATATATAGTCCAAAATTCTAAACAAATTATACAAATTTCCTCTTCTTTTACATATCATTAAACCCAACTTCTTTAACAAAATGAATGTTTATTATCTAAGTTAATAAGTTTATTTGCGTGATAAAAATTCTGTCCAAAGGGCGGGTCTCAACTACTCTATACATATACAACAAGGTTTTGGTTCTTTACATTTATACACGTGGGAAGAATAATTGTATCTAAAAAAATCGAACAGAGCTGTAATTAGATCATTCGGTTTGGTTTCAATTTTACTCAAAAATCTGTTCATATATTATTATGAAAATATTTCTCTTTTTTGTCGTCTAAGTTTATTAAAATAAGGCACAAAGGAAACAAACGCCAAAGTCTGTCATCATCGCCACTATTCCTCTTCGTCAAATCCGAAGGATGTCACTCTCCACCGCCAAGCCATCGTAGTTGGATCTCAAATCAAGCATCATTTAAGCACACCCGCAAAAGCCAAACAGAGTAACTTCGATCTAGAGAAGATTTACAAATCTTGAGGAACTCTACAGGATAATTTGAATCCGGACTAAAACCGAAGAAGAGAAATGACTAGGAAATTGACTAAAAGAAAACCCAAAACGGCCAAAAGTCGGAGAAAAAAACAAACCACAAAAGATTTTATAGCAAAACTCTCTGAAATATCCATAAGAGAGAAGAGAAAATCACCAAAAAAATTCTAGATTTGAAGAAACTAAAACATAAAACGATATATATAAAACTAAAATAGAACCAAACAACAAATGTCAGAGAAAGCAAAAATGAACTTTGAATCTTTACCGACAAATTCAGATGTGAAAGAAACACAAATCAAAAATAAAATAGACAAACAACAAATCGGAAGGATTCTGGACAGTTACCGGCTAAGACGAGAAGGTAACATCAACCGGTGGCAAAGAGCATTTAGTCGTTCTGAAAATGATACGTCAGAGAAGAGAGACGGTGACACTAAATCCCGATCTATAATCTAAGTTTTTCAAATGAAACAGAGTAGAATTCGAATTCACCACCTTGTGATTAGATAAAATCAAATTTTTATATTAATTTACTTACATATAATATAAAGATTTGAGATATCTATATAATATACAATAAAAATGTTTTACATTTAGAATAAAGACTAATATTTCCAGTTTTAGATTAATATTCTCAAAGTTTTATTATTATGAAGTAGATTTTAAACTAAAACTATTGTGTATATATCAGTTTTACTGTACTGAAAATTGTCTATAGCATAATATTATTCTCATATTCCCATGCTTTTTTGACAATCTCTTATAATTATTTCTGTGAACTTTTACATCTTCTATTCCTTCATAGATCATAGTATCTTGCAATTAGAAATAGTACGGTTTTATAATGATTTTTATTTTTATGAAACCGATAAACCATAAATAAATAATAAAAAAAAAACTGAACTACATTAAATCAAAATTCTAATAGATTTTAAATGGTTTAGGATTTTACAGAATTAATAAATTGTTAAATTTAAGAAACCTAATTGTAGCTAAACCGTAAACCAGAATGTCCATCTCTGATCTAACCAAAAGGAAGATAGAATCACTCACAATTGTATTTTGATGAGAAGACGACGTTTCTTGTTATGGGACCTTATATTACAAATTATATCCACATTTTAAGTAATAAATAGTTTTAAACCATTAATATCTTAATTGTCACTGATAGAGACGTACAAACAATTTTGACCATAATAATAATTAAAAAGACATACAATAAAGGAAACTTAAAATTTGTCTTTTTGATAAAATAGATTGTCGAGAATCTTCATTATATCAATTAACATTTCGACGTCCCCACCAATCAACATCATCATTTCAGATTCTCTTAGCGGTCCATAGGAAATCTAACCATGTTCTTAACATCCCCTCCAAACAAAATTCAAACACACACTTTTCATAAATATTTCCAAAAATCATAATTTAATCCATTTTGGTGACAGAAATTAGGACAGATATATCTATATATATAAAAGACATGTGGTAGTTGGATTTGAGACTGCAATACATCAATTACAGATAAACAACCACATGGAACAGATCAGCCAAAGAAGAAATAGTTTCATTGTTTTTCTTTGGAATTTAATTCACAGATAATCTAAATTCACTTACACTCCTTTGTTTAACAATTGATCCAACTCATTCAGAAGAGCAAAACTTGAGATTTATAAGAAACTTTTGGTAATTAACTTCTCAAATACAATTTTTTTCAATTCAACAATTAATTCAAAGAGACAAAACAAAAGATTTAAACCAACACTCCAACATTACAAAGAGAATAAGAAACTCAAACTGATTCACTCCCTAATTAAAAAAGCTTACACTGAAAAGAATTTTGAGGTTGTTCAAATCGGTTTCGATTCAATTAAAAAACTTTCAAGAGTGGTTATTACCACATGTTGAAGATCGCATCCCATATTACTGGGAAGACGAAAAGAGATAGAGGAATCATGAATTGAGAGAACCCTGTGACCATTGAAAGAGATCCAATGCTCTTGACAGGTGCAGCTTTTGGTGGAGGAGGAAGCTTCTCGACTTTAACAGCTAGCTTCATGCCACCATAACATCCACCCTTTCCATCAAGTAGATAGTAATGCTTGGTCTGATTGAGAGCAACAATGTCTCTTCCAGCTCCTCGTGTCCAGTTCACAAGTGGATGGTCGGCGTTACAGTTTTCATAGTCAGTCTTGTTTACTTCCAGTATGTTGTGTTGGTTTCTGTCGAACACGAAATCTGAGAAGAGACCATAAAACATGAGTCTAAAGATTTGACATTTTCTTTTCTGTACAGCAGAAGATGAACAAGTAAAAGAGTAACTAAATCGATATTGACACATAAATTGAGCTTAAAATGGAAATGTCTAATTCAAGATTTCAGCTTTTAACCCAGTGGGACACTGTTTATCAGACAAATTGTACAGGTCTCGTTGAGACACAACCTTGACTAGTGTGTTCTAACCAGATCTGGACTAATTAGGAAACAACTTCAAGAATGAAGCGAATCAAATCCATCTCAATCGACACGACATTTGTGACCTTCAACGAATGGATGAGCATTGTAAAAAATTCAGAAAGCTAAGAACTTTGGTGGTAAAGTTGAAAACTTTGAAATCAGATCTAATATTAACGGATCCGAGAGTAAAGATAGAAAGAGAGAACGTACAGAGCCAGTCTCCGAGGTAGAAATGTTTGCCCTGAGCCCAGATGGTGTAGTTAATGTTGGGATTCCAAAACTTGTTCTCGCCGACAGTATACTTCTTCGCCGCTACTTCAGGCAACGGCGCAGCCACTAGAAAAGCCAGCAACACCACCGCAATCGATACCGTAAATCTCGCCATTTTTCTCTCTAACTCTCTCTCTCTCTCTCTGTATCTGCGCAAATTGGGAACCTACTAGAGGTGGACACTACTGCTTTTTCTAGTTGATTTTATTTCCTTTTAATGTTAGTGAATAATTCTAACAAATAATATTTTTAACAAAAATAAATTAATGTTCGGTGCAAACGCGTCAATGTTTATTGTTCACATTATGAAAAACGCTGAATTTTTACTTTATTTTTTTCTAGTATCCTTTTATACATAAACTTAAAAGTTTATTTTATTTATATAAGAAATCTAATTTTTAAAATAGATATAAACCTAAAAAATATAATTTTATAATATAGGCCGAAATTTTGATTAAAACCTAATTTTGTTAAGCGTGAGTTAGTGAATAATCAGAAATAAATATGAAATTAAGAAAATGACGATAACAAATAGGTAAATTTGCAATTTGATTTTTATTTCTCATTTATTTTTTAACTTAATAATATAAATTTTTGTTTGTATGCATCATTATAATATTTTGTTTGTATGTATATTAAGTTATATATATATATAGATAAATAATAGAAAAATAAGAATGAATAAAAAGTTTTTATTATTTCCAACCATAATTATTAAAATAAATCTATAAATTGTCGTTAATAATATGATATAAAAATAAAATGACAGTTATTAGTAAAAAGTAGCTTTGTTTTTTCTTTGTTACTTTGCAAATTTCAATTTTTGTTCAGTTTTACTAATTCTCTCTTTTAATAATCAATAGTTAATTTTTTATTTTTAAATTATTTAGTCGAGAAAGAAAACATAGGAAAAATATCTTAAAACTAAATTTATAATGTGTCTATTTCTATACAAACTAAACTATATTATTTGGTAAAATCAACATAAGTTTTAAATTAATATAAATAATTTTTATTAATATTAGTTGACTGCTAAATATTTAATCCATTTAATCAACATGTGTATGATAATTTGATGTGTTGATATAACTATAAAAACAATATTGTTTTCCGACCAATATTTTTGGTAATTAGAAATAGGCAAAGACAGTGTCTTTTCAATATCCCACACATTTTCGAATTTACCTTTGATTATAAATTATGTTGTTTTATTTTAAACATATAGAAGTTAGAATTTTAAATGCATGTCGTTAATGAATGTAAATAATTATTCACGGATAATGGAAATAAAAAAGAAATGAATTTCAGACAAGGTTGACCTGACAAAACCATGCTTTAGTTTGAATCCAGACATATCCAGAACATCACGCTCTGGTCTATATAACATTAGTATATTATTTAATTTCAAACTGTCTTGCAGATTATACGCTTTTTGCATGTGATGATTTTCAATTATAGTGACTTTAATTCTCGGCCTCTCATTGGTTCCTTCATTTTCTTTCTTTCGTCTACTTATATTTATACGCCATGTCTTACAATTCGGTAGCCGCTACTCGTTTGCTAAAATAGCGCCTAATACATAATCAATTAATCAGACATTGTATAGAGATTTTATTATATACCATTTATATCACTTTTGTGTATATATACTTAACTGTCTATCTAAGTATTAAATAATTGCATACTTAATTCATATTTTTGAATAATATAAGATAAATAACGTCAAAACTAAAAACTAAACTCTTTTTGCGCAAACGAAAATTTGAAAATTAATTTATGTATTGTCTCCACTTCGATAAATACAAAACATTTTTTAAAGATTATTTGGATCATGCAGTTAACATTTATCACTATCAAAGTGTCCTAACGATCATATTTTCTCGTAGTTGATGAGCTGCCAACCTCTGAAATTAAGAGTTATTGGTAGAGTATCATGCGTTTAGCCTGGAGTTGAAAGAGTTGGATTTGGAGTTTATAAAAGTTGTTATTAGTTCTCACTCCCCAGTCTAGGCCTGCAGAAGGAAAATTTGACTCTTCAACCGGAACTTGCGCTTGTGCACCTACCGAGCTAGCAACACCCCCTCTTTCTCACACACTATCAACCATGAATTCCAACAAAGAAAAGCCAAAGAACAAGACATACCGAAGGAGGGCAGTTTGTCTTAAATCGCATCACACACCTGATTGACATGAATATTCCTCCCACACTTGGTATCACAAAATCACTTCATTGGTTCGTCGAAGGGGGAATACAGAGATAAGCCTTTAGCATTCAGACCAATTACGATCAATTCACTAAACATTCAAGATTCGAGATGAGCTGCTAAAAGAAGGAAGGGCGATAGAGAGAGGTTTTTCACTTTCAACTAAGCTAAGGAGATTCGGGATGGGAATCCGCACTCTCTTGACTGAGAGGCGTATAAGAGAGGTAGTTCCTCGTTTTTAACCCTACTACCCGTGACTATATGAGAGACTTACTTTCCTAATACTTAGAGAATATCCAGATAAGTTGGGTGAGGTTTCATAATGGAGTAAAGTAGGATAAAAGGATTAGCTTAGTAGTGAATAAAAATCATTCAATCAGCTCAAAAGTTGGAAAAAAAACTTCTAGGTTTTAGAATAAAATGAAGGAGGCTCCGAGGAAGTAAGTCCTCGGTAAACCAATAGTGTAAGATCCATTCCAAGCTTGAGGGTATTTTTGACAGAGGGAAAACACTTCAGGAGAGAAATCTTCGATATAGTCAAGTATTTTAGACGCTTAGCCATAGGAAAATACCGTCAGTGATCCATGGATCTCTGATCATCCAAGGTAGAGATAAAAATCTTGCGGGAAATTGTTGTGAACAAAGGAATCTCTTAGGATTAGACAAAGTTAGCCTCTTAGTTTTTAGTTCACAAAAGTGTGTGATTGTTTGCTTTTTGCATGAGTCTTTGAGTGCCACGTTGGATTGATCCAATATGTAGTTTCACACATTCCACCATTTCTCTGCTCATTTCCAATACTAATCGTGAAACATCATTAGCAATAGGATGTTGAGGTCCAAAATTTGAAGTAAAATTTTTGATTTGCCTTTTTCCATGTGGCCTAATGGATGAACCACAATTAATAGCAATTAGGTGATGTGTGTTTTAATTAATTCATCACTTTCTTTAATTAATTCATCACTTTCTTTCATGTGGTCGTGGAATCGGAATCAGAGCCCTTTGGCTGTGCCTCTGCTCTATGATTCTCTTCTCCATTTTCAATTGTTGAAAGCTTAATCTGGCAAGCTCTTAATCTAAGCTTCGATCCACTGATAAGGAAAAACATAGTAACAACTCATGAACTCCTGCAAAACCATTATTCGTGCCTCTGTCTCTTCCTTCCATTAAATCCTTTTCCAAAACCTAATTCCTCTGCCTCCTTAATCTCAGTTCGTGCTTTTTTTTCCTCTCTCCGTCCACCATCCAAATCCATGTACACTCTTTTTTCATAGATAAATTTGTAGTTTTGGGGTTCTGTGATAGTGGACATGTTACTTTGTTCGATAATGGAATCTATGTTTTATCATGAACTTTGTTTTGCATTTAGTTTGTGTCTGTCCTTTTAAAGTTTCAATCTTTGTTTTGGAATTCGTAACTATTGGTTTGATTTCATTAATCGATGTTGATGTGATTTAACGCCTAATATGCATTGGAACAGGTCGAAGGGCATTTCACTCTACGACTTATGCGCAGTTTCATGGAGCTGCGGAAACTATTATACCGGAGAGACTCACAGAAGATTTGCCCAAGGACAATGTGAAGGAATTGCTAACAACCAATCGTGTTGACGCGTCAAGCATGATGAAGATGGAGCGTAGGTGCACCATAAGCGACCGTAGAGGATCATGGTTTTCTTACGAGGACAGGTTCAAGTGCGGTGAGGTGCATCTTACCAGCCGTGAGCCCTCACATGATGGAAGAGAGGACAGATAGATTCAAACGTGTGGTGGAAAACAGAAGCTTCTCTGTGTGTCTTGTGGTTGAAGGCCTCTCTGATTTTGGAAACATCTCTGCTGCTATTCGCTCAGCGGATGCTTTAGGGATTCAATCCGTCCATGTTATCTCCTGTGACAGCTCCTAAAGGTGCCCCTTTGAGGTTGGAATTTGATTTGAGTTGAAAATATACAACATGTGGTCGATAGTGTGATGATTCTTACATGTTCTTGAACTTTTTGACTTGGAAACTACATGATGCAATAGTATAAGATTGAGTCATAAGTTGATTTTTCTTTTTCTAGGTTCACAATTATATGGGGTTTCTTACTGTTTCTTGAACTGTGAAGTGAAGTCATATGCCTTATTTAAAACGTTGTTTGATTGAGTGGTTTGACTTCTTTTTCCAGTCTTTGTTTGACAATGTGTGTATTTTATGTATGTGTAGGAATAGGGACAATCGCCATGTGAGTATGGGAGCTGAGAAATGGCTGGATATTGAGCTTTGGGAGACTCCTAAAGAATGTTTCGAAGTTTTGAGGTATCGCGGTTACAGAATTGCCCCAACTCATTTGGGAATGGACACGGTATCTCCTCAAAAGTTTTTGTTTGTATCTTTGCAATTCTCATAACCATTAGAGATAGGGTAAATTACATGTATGTTATACTCGCAAATATCTTATACGTTTCCATTCACGATATGGACTGGTCATGCCCTACAGCAATAGTTGTTGGAAATGAGGGCAGTTAATCTCATCATCCCTCATTTTCAAACTCGCGCATTTGTTAATCTCTCTCTTTTCCTCCTCCTCCGTTGTTGTTGTTGAGAGAGAGATCTCTCTCTCTTATCAGATCTGCGTTGCAGCATATGGAATGGTTGATTCATTTAATGTCTCAGTGGTTGCAGGGATTCTGATGCAGCATGCAGTACGCGACAGAACTATTCGTCTGGTAAACTGATTAACACAGCCACACAATCTCTTAAGTTAGCTTTTAGTTCAGTTATGTATCAACTACAAGTATTGGTTTTAAACAGGGAAGTCATGGGGATTTGTCGGAAGCAGAAAAAGAGATATTGTTGGCAGAGTTTTCACTTCGTCACAGTAGAAGCTCACTTTGTATTGCTTACGAGTTCGCTAAAGAAACGTAATAAATAAATGCTCTACTTCCTTGTAACTTTCAAACCTTTGTCTTTCCTTATAGCATGTCATAGGCTTCGTATCGTTGCGTTTGCTCTGCAAGCACAACCAAATTTTCGTGTAACCTTTTCTTCTTCGGGGAATTAAATAGATAAACACACTTTGAAACAGAAATGGAGTCACAGTTCTAATACTAATAGTAATGTTATTTCTTTATTTTTGGAACATACAATTAATCAATCAGCATATCACTGCTTGTAGTCTTTATCCTCTCCTTGTTATTGTTATCTTCTCCACTTGTCCGTTTCTTAGACTGACTCGACTTCACAAACTCATCGATTCGTGCTTTCAACTCAACGTCCGGTATCAACATATCCGACGTCAAATGCGCCCGGTTAAAAGGATCATGCTGCACAAGAGGATCAGATTCAAAGTCAAAATCTTGAAACATACAGTATATACTTTGATCATCAACGTGTTAGATATGCTTACATTATCGCTGAGAAGATGACGTTGAATGATGGGTCGATCAACTGTGATTCTCGAGCTTGGAAGTATCACTGGATCTCTCATTAATGTGTACTGCCGAATAGAAAAGAATAAAAAATCGAAAAGGTCAGCATGATACTAGGATACGGTTTAGCATTCTGTTAAACAAGTGTTTTCTTTCCACAGATAAAAGACCTGAATTGGGTCAAGGAACTCGTCTGGTATTTCGCCAAGGGCAGCTTCAGCATCCATAGCCTCAGAAGCCGCAGCTTTAGCTTTGGTGCCCAACTCCATAAATTTTTGAATGATTCTTCCATCTTCACCTATTCTCCTAAGTACATCTGCTCCTGCGTTGAATAGCTGCAAGAACCAGTACTTGTTTCTTGTTCAGTAGAGAAACAGATAGATTATGATGAAAGAGGATTTGGTTTAGGAAGAAGGATCTGACCTGTTCGTTATATGATCGGCCATCACTGGATATGGCATCAGGAAATATGTTTTCCGTGTCTCCTCTCGCGAGATTAACATATATGCGAACAATCTTCAAAATTCATAGTAGTAATTAGAACTATAACCAGTCAGATTTTCTCACAGATTTAGTCACGTGACTAACTGTAATCACTAACCTGTTTAAGCAATTGTTTTGGACGGAATTCGTACTTCTCAGGATCCTTCAAACTCAAAGATTTACGCTGTGGACCCACGAGTTGTAGCAGAAAGTAATTAAGCATATTCGCAACCCTCTCAACCTGAATAAGTATGAAAAACAAAAAAAAACTCTTCAGTTGGGTAATCAGCAGGTTACCGTTTCAGGAAGAGGGTCAGGTTACCATCTCAGGGAGTAGAAAAGGGGCAGTGATCTCCTCTGATGTAAATGCAAGCATAGTCACATCTTCATTTGCCAGCTTCATGTCGATTCTAACAATCTGCAGAATGAAGTAAAGCTCTTTACGGCATCCTTAATTGATTACTAAACAAGATATAAGAAGTGACAATCAAGCTCACATTCTCCTGAGAATGGAAGAGTCTTGTTCTCTCCTGTCTTTCTTGAGTTGTTCTTTGCTCCCACTCTGCAGTATTCGACATCTCTGCCTCGATTTGTTTTATCTCAAGAATTTTGTTAAGACTTTCATCCAGAAGATAAATGCTATCATTGACTAAAAAGTTTAAGAAGTTCAAGTACACGCCCTTCTCTTCCTCTTTTGCAATCTGAAACGCATCAAATGTGTTGATATTTTAACATTGAAACATGATAGTTGAAGTTCAAAGTCATGGCATGCTAGCTAAGAATTTACCCGTCTCCATGCATTTCGGTGACTAGGCACCTGCCAGAGATATTCTAGAAGCTCGGCAATGTTGTGACGAATATTGAACTTGTCATAGAACTGTACTAGATAACAAGATTTCAGTTACGTTAAAAGCAAGCGCAAAGAGCCATTATGGCTCCCAGAGCTAACATATTTTTAAGTCTTATGCAATAGAAAGAAGCTTGCATTCACCTGAGTGTGTGACCCCGTGAACTCAATGTCAACATATAGTTTCAGTAAATTCCTGACAAGGTACTCGAGCGATAACTGATGCCCCTCAAAAAGAGTAGACGTAGCAGAAGAAGAAGGACTACTGCAAACAACAATGGATTTGTAATTAGTGAACTGCGTACTGTAGTACTTGTTGCAATAGCAACACAATTTAAGGATTTCACAGCTTTCTTTTAAGGGAAGAAAAACACCTTGGACGAGGCATCCAACAGTTCAGAACTTCAACCATCTTTGCTCTAAGATATGGATTTCTAACATATTCCGGACTTGCCATGAACATAATTATGAAGTTCATAAAGTCGTCCTTAAAAAAAGAGAATAACCATCAACAACGCACATAAAAAAAAATCACCAAACGGCTGAGAACAAACTCAGCATACCAGTGGCACTCCATCCAAAGCTTTGGGGATTCTTGAAGCAAATGTCAGTAACTCCATTGCATCTTCAACAAAATGCTCAGGCATACAGGAGAATTCCATAGGACAAGTTGGTGGTAAAGGCATCTTAAAGCCACCAACTAGTCCAACTAACCAAACAACCACTAGTCGATAGAAAGACAGAGCTCGCTGAATGAAATCTCCATCCTTCAATTCAATATAAAGACAAAGCTGCTATTACTATCATGATATCGGTCTAGAATGAAGACAGAGATGTTTCAGAACATAGAATATGATTACAAACCCTCAATATTTGGGCCTCATGGCAAAGCTTTTCCTGTGAATACAGCTCTAGTTCTTTTTCCATTCGGGATATATCCAGTTCCAACTGTGGAGAAGGAGCTTGGTCTCTCATGGCTTTTAGAGTCGCAAGATTGTCTTCACCTCTCGAGATGTCCTACATCAAGAGGAAAATAGAAAAGTAAAGAACAATAAAATAACAACCTCCGCAAATTCAAGCATCAAGGACTCTTTTGCAATGAAAATGTGTTATTAAGTTCAAATTTTTCTGTATTCCCTTCGCATCATCCCTGAGAAACGCCTTGACCAGACAATATGTCAGGAACCGAGAATACATAAGAGCTTTTTGCAAGGTAATTGACCATGTTCGTGTCTAAATTTTCCAAAATCTTCAACACTTACATTTTGAGGAACTGTAATAGCGATTACCTGAGTAAGATGTTTAAAGTCAGAGAGTGCTTTTAGGAGACCCAGATTGAGGACCCTTGCAGTCATAAAGAAGCATTCACAGATGAAAGTGAATTTAGTTGATGACTTTGCATTTAGCCCAGAGGCATTACTACTAGAACTTGTGGCTTCTTTGGATTGTAACAAGCGACTTTCGTTCCCGTTTCCACGCCCAGCATCATTTGCTATTTCTGTAGCATCCTTGTCAATCCACTTAGAAACTTCTTCGGATGATGCATGGAGAGCAGTCAATTCGCTGGCGTGAATCATAAATATTCGTCATCACGAAAATGTGTCAACCCAGTAAGGAAACACAAGTGGTATTATCTTGGACCCATACCTTAATTTTAAGCGATGGCCATAGAAGGCATATTCTGGATCAATCTTATCCCTTTTAGTTAAATGTGGGTCTAAAAATGGTCACAAAGTCGGAGCATTACTGCACTGAGGTTTACAAACATGCCTGAGCTAGCACATGTCACTGGATCAACCTGTTACAAAAGATATACATGTTACAGAATGCTGGTTTGAGCGTAAAAAGAGGGAGATGAAACTGAGATGGAAGAATAACAATTCATGAGTAAAGATCCAAAGAAAAATATCCATCTTCTCAAGGGATAATTACCTGTATATGGGCTCTTGATGCATTTGCATTGATCACCTCTGCAAGAAACTGTAGAACACATTCACGGGTATGGGTACTTTTAAGTAAAATCATCAACACATCATGCAGTCCGCTGTATAAAATGTTCATAAAATTTTTGATTGTGGAGAAGGAAGATAATAAATCTGCAGGACGACGTTCCGATGCTTCAGAGAAACATTGTTGCCTGACATTCGCAAAAACAATAGACATATATTAGCCTTTTCATAACAAGTAAAGAATATTCTCTGATATGGATCAAAAGAACCCTTATATTTGCACAAATGATCCCTTTGTCACATGTCCATGTTAATGAACAATCAAGATTCTTCAGTATAAACAAAAATTTTTGCTCAAAGTAATTGATTCTGCCCACGAAATTAAACCTTACTACTATTTCAGTAGGATTTGCCTCCACTGATTACGTAAGTGTGCTGGATTTGTATAATCATGCTTAAAAATCTAACACCTAACCAGTGTCATTTTATAAGCCTAAGTATCTGCTTCTTTCCTTTATGGATCAAGTCTATTTAATGAGTAAAGCATATTTTATTGTGTATCAATAACTAAACAACCCCAAAGATATCAGATTTCTCAACAATTGAAACGAGAAATCAATTCAAAAACTCACCCAACATCAGGTTGGCTCTTGAATAGTGTATTATCTGGCAGTGCGCTAATATGAAAGAAAGGACCAAGAATGCTCGTTCAACTCCATTGCTCGGCCGTTCATATAGGCGCCGCGTGGAACCCACCACTCGTGACTAACCAAAGCTTTAGCTCCTACAGGTAAGCTAACAAGATACTTGAGTGCCCCTTAATGGTTCCTCGAAATTTCCAAGCACTGATACGTTTATGACCTTAGACCTCAAGTCCTCATATAACTCCTTCAGAATCGGGTCCAAGGCATCAAAGTCCGAGTCTTTGAAGAATTCATCCAAAAATCCTGGAGGAGCCTGAACACCACTGCTACTACCTCCATACATGTCAACGAACCCGACTGAACCTCGGCGAATATAAACGGCAGTAGCGGAGACGTATTCCTCTTCTTCAGCTCTGGTATCTAGTCCACCGTTAGTTTCATCCGAGTTCCCAACGTGTCAGGATTCGCCAAGAGAATCCTACAGATAAGAAACCGTGAGCTTTTTGGCCTTTTTGGTTACAATCTCCATGTCCGATCTCAAATTCTTGTCCTTCATCGACTGGATTTTCTTCGATTCGTCGTGAGCGCGACGGTAGCACCCGATTAGATAGGGAAAAGCCGGTTCGGCAGCGGGGAAGTCGCCGTTTAAACGATCTATGAGCAGTATCTCCATCAAATCACGAGAGAGTAAGAGCTCTTTACCTTGGCTGAGAATCTCTGCGGCCGCCATCTCTAAGAAAACAATTCGAGGATCAGAATCATCAGTGGGTTCCTTAGGGTCACATGAAATATCTTCCGAAGGATTATATCCTCAATTTCAGCCGGCGATCTTTGAGGTTTGCTCGTCGCCATTGACTCTGTGTATCAAATCAACCTCGGAAAACTCGATATAAGATAAAAACTGAATTTTATCTCTTAACTTATATAACCGATGGATGAATCAGGCGAAAAGGTTGGGACTTTGGAGTTATCAATTGAAGATAATTTATTTAAAAATCAAAATTTAAGAAAAGGGAGAGAATCCATAGCGAGATTTGTAAGAACTTTCTAGAAGTAGGTTTTTGTGATGATCACAGAAACGAGCTTTGGGACTCCTTAATATACAACAAAAACCCCTTCAGCTAGCTTTCCGCACTTTTATTACTTTCCATTTATCAGAATAAAACGAGTAGGGCCGACCCCAAGTCGTATAGTCCACACTTAACAAATTCGTCAAGATTCTACGTTTAATCTAGCTCGGGACACAATAACCAGAATTGTAAAATTTAACCGAATTGAACCGAAAATTTTGGTTCCATTCAATTCTGATTCCTAAAAATTGCAAAGTTTTTAATAACTTTGATTTTTGGTTCGGTTTTGATTACCTAAAAAGAACCGTTCAGTCCTAATCTTTAGATAACTTTGATTTTCAAGTTAGGTTTGGTTCTGAAAACGGAAAGTTACCAAATAGGAACCAAAACTAGTTAATAAAATATTTTTGATATTTTTTTGGATATTTGGTTACTTTTGGTACTTTTTGAAAAAGTAATTATTTAAAACCAAACCAAAATTATTTTATAACTAATTCGGTTCCATTTTTTTCTGAAGCGAACCGAACTGAAACAAATTTTAATAGGTATATATTAGTTATCACAATTCCAGAACTGAAAGACTAGAACCGAACCAAATTTTTGTTGGTATTCACTGGATACTACTTTTCCGGAACCAAAAGTATCGAAAATGAAAAAAAATCGATATATAAATCAAATCGAAGAACCTAATGTCCAGTTTGATCTATTCGATGTAAATGAAGAAAAACAAAATTTAGGGGTAGACTTTAGCTAGGATTTCCTGTTGTGAACCTTCAACATAACACATCAGCTTCTTATAAACCAGTAAAAAAAGATATTAGAACACGTCCTCAGATTTAAACATCAGATGGAATATGAATCGTGTAATAGAGAAGGAAAGAAAAGATGGTCGACAAAAACACTAAGTCGTGTCATGCTTGTTGTTGCCGCTTCTGTGATTTTGATAGAGGATCAGTGCTTGAAGTGAGAAGAGGAATATATTGAAGAATTTGATGAGAAGTCTGGAATCAAGAGCCATTCAGTAATCATTAAATATCATACAAGTCTCGAGAAGAACAACAAGCGTTTAGCTTCTCCACTTTTTTCTGAGATCATTACAATCGCTACAGGTCTCACTATCGAAGTAAAAAATATTCACCCATTTTACTCTGTTAAAAACTACTTATCTATAATTGTATACGAACCATATTGTGTATGTAATTGTCTTATCATCTAAACAACATAATATGGAACCTAAACGGATGCAATTTTATATTGTTTATATGTAGTTTTATTTGGGTCCATTGCTTGGGCCAGTTCAGAGACAACATGATGAAGCAAAACTAAAATTTGTTGACTTTATAACTTTGAGTAAACTATGTCTCTGAAACTGTT
>JAKUCM010004457.1:0-24806 GCA_023374145.1 Lepidium sativum | reverse complement strand
TGATACTGATGATCATCATAAACTCGAGATTCCTTTTCAAGCTCTCAACTTCCCTAGATCAAACCATCATAAAGCACACAAAAAAATGAAACAAAACAAAGAAAAATAAAAGCTATTTACAAGGATACCTTGGAATTGCCTCCCAAGTGCGCTTGTTTTACGTCTCAACCTTGATGATGTGCCCTGCTTTTTCTGCGATGATAGGATCGGAAAGTGGAATATATTCCACAGTCGCTTCCTAAAAATTGGAGAAGTAAGCCTTGACTATCCTTTTACTTTTCAACAAAGAAGTGTGGATTGAGCTTGGATCTCAAAATCATATTCATCATTGACCCATCCCCTAAATTCTTTCATTCTAACCTCCTCAAAGAATGTTACCTTACAATAATCATCTATACCCAATTCAATGGTGACGATTATGGCAAAATGCCTGCTAAATGGTTGTACCTTTGGAGATTCCTCTTCATCATCCTCTTTGTAGGCCTTTTCAATAAGATTATCTTGTTTCTCTATAATTTTTTCAACATTTATCTTTAGCTTAAATATGAGTTCAACATGCATGTGTTCACTCATTCTCAATAATTGAGTTTTACATTGTGTTTTTAATGCACTTAACAACCACAAAATATTCACGAGGATCTTCACACATTACCACATAATTCTCATCAACCTTGCAACCAAGAAGGGTAATCGTCGATTGTGTGCTTACTAGTTCCGTTGGACTCGTCACTAGTTATAGAACTTATCTCAATATCCATGAGTTATATTTTCACTCTAAATTTTTCATGCATCAAGGCTCGAACTCCATCTTTGTTGTGGAATTAAAAAATCATTAGGTTAGTTGACAAAAACAAATGTAAATTAAGAGTCAAAAATAAATGTACAACAACATGATTGGATCAATTTTACTTATTATTCCATCAGCCAAATTTTTATATAATGTATACATCACGAATAAATTCCTAGATGTGCAAATATATTTTCTTTTAGTGGATTTATCACATGTCATTAGACTCAAAACCAATTTTCAATAGAGTATGGGGGCCCTGGGACCCGGTTGGTAAGGTTGTACCTTTCAATTTCTTTCTATAAGATTAGATGTTTTTTGTTGGAGTTTTTTTACCGAAATATTTTGTTACTATAACTTTTGCTTTTTCATAAATTTTAACTCTAATTTTTTGATATTTTACCACCAAAAAAATTATATAAATAAAGTTTTATTTTTAGAGTATCAAGAATCAAAAACAAGTTTAAAATATGATTGGTCCAATTTAAGTGCTTTAAATTGTTTTTTGCTTTGTAAAACAACAAAAATTATTGTGAATCCAACTCTAAGTTTGCCAATTATTTTTATTTTGAAACGTCAAAATAAAATAAAAATCGAAAATTATATAATTGAAGTCAAATGATAAGCGAATGTTGCGGAAGATAATGATAAATAAAGCAGAATTAAATGCTTATCAATCTTTTAGAGAATCAAGCTGGGTAGAAGACTGTGTCCTGTCTTTACAGATCCAATCCAAACCAAAATTTCCATTCCACGTGGCTCTTGACGTTTATACAATTACAATTAGTGACTCTGCTAGTACGTAATTAACTACTACTACCTTTTTTTCTGTCAATATTGGTGTGATAAATTCCATCTGTAACTTAAAATTTATTACTAATTCTTTTAAAACTGTCATAATGTAACGGTATAAATTAAAGTTTAATACTAAATCATTAGGTAGATCATCATAACGACCAAAATTAACTTGACAACTACTATTATGTTATTCTCTACATTATTTATACATATGAGCGGAATAAATAATGAAGTTAGAAAAATTAGATATTACCAAGACAATTTTTTTTTCTTTCCGATAATATAGATATTACAAGACCAGAACATAAATTATAAATGTTTTGTGTATATATTGATTGATAAGGCGACTTGTGTAGAAACTAATTTTGAAATTCAAGTGGTATTTTAGAGACCAAAAGACGTAAATGAAATATAGATATACCCTTAAACAAGGTCACACGTTTTGTAGTTTCATCTAACCACGATTTTATGGAACAAAATCACTCGTCTTAGACAGAAATTGTATGCACTAGTGTAATCAAGTGGTTGAGTGAGATTTTGGAAAGTTTAGGAGATCTTATAGTCTTATGTTCGAACTTGTATGGGCTCGCATTTTCTAGGATTATCATATTACTATTCTTAGCTTTTGAGTATAGTCACATCTCATATAAAAGTGAACCTAGCAGCTAAGAGACAAAATCTCTATCCAATAATCCAAAATATATAGAAATATAAGATAGAATAGTTAATATGCTAGGATACACTTAACTACAAGCCCTAACATCAATGTGTGCCTTACATCATCTCGAAGAGGAAGCAAACGAGTGGTGGCAAGCCATGGAGAATCCTTACAAGAAAGATGATAACTACATGATCGTTCTTCTACGCTCTATTCATTGCTTGCCACTATTCGTTTTCTTTACATTGGAGATTGTACTAGTTGCTTTGGTTTCAATGTTAATTGGTTTCATATATATATAATACACTTGTTTCGTAGTATTTTTTGTCATCGTTTGTTTAGTCGTTCGAGTTTACAAGATAACATAGAGTTTACAACTTATATTTTCGTCTCTAATTCGTTGTTAACTGCCTTTACAATGGATTAGGGACGCTACGTGTTTGGTCGTGTCTTGCTTGTCGTAAGACAAGAGTCATTGTGAAAGCGTTGTAAATTTTAGCAACCCCCATATTTCGATGTTAAAATGTCGTAAACTTGGCGTCGTAAAAATGTCATAACGTATGCCCAGTGTTGTAAAGGTGATGTTAAATTAAACGTCGTAAAGATGTTGTAAATTTAGCAACTAACTGACAACTCCTAATTAACAACTAATTAGAGTCAAAATCTTTTACAACGAATTAGAGTCGAAATGTTTTACAACAAATTAAAGTCGAAACATTTTACAACTAACTAAAGATGAAACTTTTACAACTAATTAAAGACGAAATGTTTAACAACTACTTAAGGACGATTTCTTCTAAAACTAATTAGGGACGTTTATTTACTTTTCTTGCCAACGAATTAGGGACAAATAATTATTTAAATTTTTTGATAAAAATATTCATTTAAATTTTTTAATTTAATAAATTTTTGAATTAAATTACTTAAAATAAAATTTGATATTAAAATATGTTTACAAAATTATTAAAATTTACAAAATATTTATCGTAGTAGTGCGTTTGAACATGTCTGTACTACGGTCATCTTGATCTT
The DNA here is from genome assembly GCA_023374145.1 of Lepidium sativum. Classification (NCBI taxonomy): domain Eukaryota; kingdom Viridiplantae; phylum Streptophyta; class Magnoliopsida; order Brassicales; family Brassicaceae; genus Lepidium; species Lepidium sativum. The sequence goes on along the minus strand of JAKUCM010004457.1, from coordinate 21,531 downwards.
CAGTAACTTGTTTGTTTAAATCGACTTCGACATTCTCCGTAGGCCTGATCCCGAGGTCCCGACGTCTACGCTCCAATGCCTCATTTGCATGGGGATTGCCCGCAACCAAAATATTCATCATGGACTCCATTGCAACAAATTTCTGATCCATCGCTTGTTTTAGCTAGGGTATTTCTGCACGGGAAACCATTAACTAACTGCGGAGCAAGTTTTTCCTTATCCAGTTAGATGTGACTCTCTGGACATCTTGGGCGGATTCTATTCCAATAATTCGTCCTTTTTTGTCGGAGCAATCTGAAAAAACCGTTTTGTGAGAGAATAATAAGTATCTAAATTTTGTGAGAGAATAAAAATTATTTAAATTTTTAAATTAAATACCTGCTTATAAATTGCGTTGATTTCAGGAGTACTCAATCCCACAAGAGTACCATCGGGGGATTCCTGGGAAAGTTGTGTCTGACGCTCCTGAACAGCTGCTTCAACCTGACTGTGAAGTCGCTCACATCGAGAATCAATGAAGACACCAGACTTATTCTTATGAGTAGCGGCATACAATTCTAGAAGCATAGGAATTTGTCCAGTTTTTTTCTGCCTACAAAATGTAATTTTAAATTAATAGTAATTTAGTTTAAATAGTATTGAACAAAAAAAATTAATTTAAAAAAACCACATACTATCTGTATGGCTACGCCGCCGAAAGGCATCTGGCCGGCAGTATGAGGCATAGCGACTGACAACTCATCCGGACCAATCGTTTTCCGCGATGCAGAACACTAAGCAGCTTTCCTCACCGAGTTTGGGTCTACCCAATAATTCTTCAACCTTTCCCAACATGCGCTGGTCATAAATGTGGGTTTCCCAGCATCTCCCTTCACCTCCTAATTGGTCTTCCAGTCAGAGATTGTGTTACAAAGCCGCTTCATGGCTTTCTGGTTGAACTCATGTCTGACAGTCTCGTTGATGGAGACGTCCCAATTCCAACGTTGCTAGTAAAAAAAAGTTAATTAGGATTTAATATTTATTAAAAATATAGGTTTAATAAAAAGAAATTTTAATTTTAACAAAAAAAATAATTACCGCAAAAATCTTGAACCATTTAATGCGAATGTAGTGCGGTGTTGATTTTCAATTAGGAGCCGCTTCTACGAAGTAGCTTTTGATGCATTCTGTAATGCTTCACCCCATTTTTCTATCCACACCAAACGTGAAAATTTTTAAACGGATATAATTAGAAATTATTTAATTATAAATAATTATTTAAAATTTGTAAATCTAATAAATAAATTAATATCTAAACGAAAACGTACCAATAAGTAAAACAGAGCAAGCAACAATGGCAGAAACAAAGCAATTAGAAAAACAGAGCAAGCAGGTAAAACAGGGTATGAACTTCAAAAATCAGAGGTTAAAACAGCGTCATGAGGAAGAAAGGTCAATGATTTTGATCCCAATACATCCCACCGATCAAGAGAATACCACCTGTATGATAGTTTCACACATAGGCGAATGCCATTTTGTTTTTGTAATGCACCTGCTACTTTTAAGCTTTGCATGACTGATATTTTCATATCTAATAGAAAAATGCTTAAGGTGTTTTATAACATGTTTTTTACCCTTGTTAGTCAAATGTATTGTAGCACAATAGGTATTAAACCAAAGTGTGGTGTTAGAACAAGGGATATGTTAAACCAATCTACTTCAAGTGCAACATAATTTAGGGTCATGTCAAATAGAGCAAGCAACAATGGCAGAAATAGAGTAATTAGAAAAATAGAGCAAGCAGGTAAAACAGGGTATGAACTTCAAAAATCAGAGGGTTAAAACAGGGTCATGAGGAAGAATGGTCAATAATTTCGATCCAAATACATCCCACCGATGAAGAGAATACGAAATGTACTTGCCCTTATGATACTTTCACATTTAAGCGTATTCCATTTGGTTTGTGTAATGTGTCTGCTACTTTTCAGCTTTGCATGACTGATATTTTCATATCTAATAGAAAAATGGTTAAGGTGTTTGATAACAAGTTTTTTTACCATTTTTAGTCAAATCTATTGTAGTACAATATGTATTGAACCAAAAGTGTGGTGTTAGAAAAAGGGATTTGTTAAACCAATCTAGTTCAAATGAAACATATTTTAGGGTCAGGTCAAACAGAGTAAGAAATAATGGCAGAAACAGAGTAAATAGAAGAACAGAGCAAGCAGCTAAAACATAGTATGAACTTCGAAAATCAGAGGGTTAAAACAGCGTCATAAGGAAGAAAGGTCAATGATTTTGATCCCAATACATCCCACCGATCAAGAGAATACCACCTGTACTTGCCCTTATGATAGTTTCACACATAGGCGAATGCCATCTGGTTTGTGTAATGCGCCTGCTACGTTTCAGTGTTGAATGACTGATATTTTCAGATCTAATAGAGAAATGGTTAAGGTGTTTTATAACATGTTTTTTACCCCTATTAGTCAAATGTATTGTAGCACAATAGGTATTAAACCAAAGTGTGGTGTTAGAACAAGGGATATGTTAAACCAATCTACTTCAAGTGCAACATAATTTAGGGTCAGGTCAAACAGAGCAAGCAACAATGGCAGAAACAAAGCAATTAGAAAAACAGGGCAAGCAGGTAAAACAGGGTATGAACTTCAAAAATCAGAGGGTTAAAACAGGGTCATGAGGAAGAAAGGTCAATAATTTCGATCTCAATACATCCCACCGATCAAGAGAGTACCACCTGTACAATAGTTTCACACATAGGCGAATGCCATTTTGTTTTTGTAATGCACCTGCTACTTGTAAGCGTTGCATGAATGATATTTTCAGATCTAATAGAAAAATGGTTAAGGTGTTTTTATAACATGTTTTTTACCCCCTATTAGTCAAATGTATTGTAGCACAATAGGTACTAAACCAAAGTGTGGTGTTAGAACAAGGGATATGTTAAACCAATCTACTTCAAGTGCAACATAATTTAGGGTCAGGTCAAACAGAGCAAGCAACAATGGCAGAAACAAAGCAATTAGAAAAACAGGGCAAGCAGGTAAAACAGGGTATGAACTTCAAAAATCAGAGGGTTAAAACAGCGTCATGAGGAAGAAAGGTCAATGATTTTGATCCCAATACATCCCACCGATCAAGAGAATACCACCTGTATGATAGTTTCACACATAGGCGAATGCCATTTTGTTTTTGTAATGCACCTGCTACTTGTAAGCGTTGCATGAATGATATTTTCAGATCTAATAGAAAAATGGTTAAGGTGTTTTATAACATGTTTTTTACCCCTATTAGTCAAATGTATTGTAGCACAATAGGTATTAAACCAAAGTGTGGTGTTAGAACAAGGGATATGTTAAACCAATCTACTTCAAGTGCAACATAATTTAGGGTCAGGTCAAACAGAGCAAGCAACAATGGCAGAAACAAAGCAATTAGAAAAACAGAGCAAGCAGGTAAAACAGGGTATGAACTTCAAAAATCAGAGGGTTAAAACAGCGTCATGAGGAAGAAAGGTCAATGATTTTGATCCCAATACATCCCACCGATCAAGAGAATACCACCTGTATGATAGTTTCACACATAGGCGAATGCCATTTTGTTTTTGTAATGCACCTGCTACTTTTAAGCTTTGCATGACTGATATTTTCATATCTAATAGAAAAATGCTTAAGGTGTTTTATAACATGTTTTTTACCCTTGTTAGTCAAATGTATTGTAGCACAATAGGTATTAAACCAAAGTGTGGTGTTAGAACAAGGGATATGTTAAACCAATCTACTTCAAGTGCAACATAATTTAGGGTCATGTCAAATAGAGCAAGCAACAATGGCAGAAATAGAGTAATTAGAAAAATAGAGCAAGCAGGTAAAACAGGGGTATGAACTTCAAAAATCAGAGGGTTAAAACAGGGTCATGAGGAAGAATGGTCAATAATTTCGATCCAAATACATCCCACCGATGAAGAGAATACGAAATGTACTTGCCCTTATGATACTTTCACATTTAAGCGTATTCCATTTGGTTTGTGTAATGTGTCTGCTACTTTTCAGCTTTGCATGACTGATATTTTCATATCTAATAGAAAAATGGTTAAGGTGTTTGATAACAAGTTTTTTACCATTTTTAGTCAAATCTATTGTAGTACAATATGTATTGAACCAAAAGTGTGGTGTTAGAAAAAGGGATTTGTTAAACCAATCTAGTTCAAATGAAACATATTTTAGGGTCAGGTCAAACAGAGTAAGAAATAATGGCAGAAACAGAGTAAATAGAAGAACAGAGCAAGCAGCTAAAACATAGTATGAACTTCGAAAATCAGAGGGTTTAAAACAGCGTCATAAGGAAGAAAGGTCAATGATTTTGATCCCAATACATCCCACCGATCAAGAGAATACCACCTGTACTTGCCCTTATGATAGTTTCACACATAGGCGAATGCCATCTGGTTTGTGTAATGCGCCTGCTACGTTTCAGTGTTGAATGACTGATATTTTCAGATCTAATAGAGAAATGGTTAAGGTGTTTTATAACATGTTTTTTACCCCTATTAGTCAAATGTATTGTAGCACAATAGGTATTAAACCAAAGTGTGGTGTTAGAACAAGGGATATGTTAAACCAATCTACTTCAAGTGCAACATAATTTAGGGTCAGGTCAAACAGAGCAAGCAACAATGGCAGAAACAAAGCAATTAGAAAAACAGGGCAAGCAGGTAAAACAGGGTATGAACTTCAAAAATCAGAGGGTTAAAACAGGGTCATGAGGAAGAAAGGTCAATAATTTCGATCTCAATACATCCCACCGATCAAGAGAGTACCACCTGTACAATAGTTTCACACATAGGCGAATGCCATTTTGTTTTTGTAATGCACCTGCTACTTTTAAGTGTTGCATGAATGATATTTTCATATCTAATAGAAAAATGGTTAAGGTGTTTTATAACATGTTTTTTACCCCTATTAGTCAAATGTATTGTAGCACAATAGGTATTAAACCAAAGTGTTGTGTTAGAACAAGGGATATGTTAAACCAATCTACTTCAAGTGCAACATAATTTAGGGTCAGGTCAAACAGAGCAAGCAACAATGGCAGAAACAAAGCAATTAGAAAAACAGAGCAAGCAGGTAAAACAGGGTATGAACTTCAAAAATCAGAGGGTTAAAACAGCGTCACGAGGAAGAAAGGTCAATGATTTCGATCCCAATACATCCCACCGATCAAGAGAATACCACCTGTATGATAGTTTCACACATAGGCGAATGCCATTTTGTTTTTGTAATGCACCTGCTACTTTTAAGCGTTGCATGAATGATATTTTCAGATCTAATAGAAAAATGGTTAAGGTGTTTTTATAACATGTTTTTTACCCCTATTAGTCAAATGTATTGTAGCACAATAGGTATTAAACCAAAGTGTGGTGTTAGAACAAGGGATATGTTAAACCAATCTACTTCAAGTGCAACATAATTTAGGGTCATGTCAAATAGAGCAAGCAACAATGGCAGAAATAGAGTAATTAGAAAAACAGAGCAAGCAGGTAAAAACAGGGTATGAACTTCAAAAATCAGAGGGTTAAAACAGGGTCATGAGGAAGAATGGTCAATAATTTCGATCCAAATACATCCCACCGATGAAGAGAATACCAAATGTACTTGCCCTTATGATACTTTCACATTTTTGGCGAATTCCATTTGGTTTGTGTAATGTGTCTGCTACTTTTCAGCTTTGCAGGACTGATATTTTCATATCTAATAGAAAAATGGTTAAGGTGTTTGATAACAGGTTTTTTACCATTTTTAGTCAAATCTATTGTAGCACAATAGGTATTAAACCAAAGTGTGGTGTTAGAACAAGGGATATGTTAAACCAATCTACTTCAAGTGCAACATAATTTAGGGTCAGGTCAAACAGAGCAAGCAACAATGGCAGAAAACAAAGCAATTAGAAAAACAGAGCAAGCAGGGTAAAACAGGGTATGAACTTCAAAAATCAGAGGGTTAAAACAGCGTCATGAGGAAGAAAGGTCAATGATTTTGATCCCAATACATCCCACCGATCAAGAGAATACCCACCTGTATGATAGTTTCACACATAGGCGAATGCCATTTTGTTTTTGTAATGCACCTGCTACTTTTAAGCGTTGCATGAATGATATTTTCAGATCTAATAGAAAAATGGTTAAGGTGTTTTATAACATGTTTTTTACCCCTATTGTAGCACAATAGGTATTAAACCAAAGTGTGGTGTTAGAACAAGGGATATGTTAAACCAATCTACTTCAAGTGCAACATAATTTAGGGTCATGTCAAATAGAGCAAGCAACAATGGCAGAAATAGAGTAATTAGAAAAACAGAGCAAGCAGGTAAAACAGGGTATGAACTTCAAAAATCAGAGGGTTAAAACAGGGTCATGAGGAAGAATGGTCAATAATTTCGATCCAAATACATCCCACCGATGAAGAGAATACGAAATGTACTTGCCCTTATGATACTTTCACATTTAAGCGTATTCCATTTGGTTTGTGTAATGTGTCTGCTACTTTTCAGCTTTGCATGACTTATATTTTCATATCTAATAGAAAAATGGTTAAGGTGTTTGATAACAAGTTTTTTACCATTTTTAGTCAAATCTATTGTAGTACAATATGTATTGAACCAAAAGTGTGGTGTTAGAAAAAGGGATTTGTTAAACCAATCTAGTTCAAATGAAACATATTTTAGGGTCAGGTCAAACAGAGTAAGAAATAATGGCAGAAACAGAGTAAATAGAAGAACAGAGCAAGCAGCTAAAACATAGTATGAACTTCGAAAATCAGAGGGTTAAAACAGCGTCATAAGGAAGAAAGGTCAATGATTTTGATCCCAATACATCCCACCGATCAAGAGAATACCAAATGTACTTGCCCTTATGATACTTTCACACATAGGCGAATGCCATTTTGTTTTTGTAATGCACCTGCTACTTTTAAGCGTTGCATGAATGATATTTTCAGATCTAATAGAAAAATGGTTAAGGTGTTTTATAACATGTTTTTTACCCCTATTAGTCAAATGTATTGTAGCACAATAGGTATTAAACCAAAGTGTGGTGTTAGAACAAGGGATATGTTAAACCAATCTACTTCAAGTGCAACATAATTTAGGGTCAGGTCAAACAGAGCAAGCAACAATGGCAGAAACAAAGCAATTAGAAAAACAGAGCAAGCAGGTAAAACAGGGTATGAACTTCAAAAATCAGAGGGTTTTTAAAACAGCGTCACGAGGAAGAAAGGTCAATAATTTCGATCTCAATACATCCCACCGATCAAGAGAGTACCACCTGTATGATAGTTTCACACATAGGCGAATGCCATTTTGTTTTTGTAATGCACCTGCTACTTTTAAGCGTTGCATGAATGATATTTTCAGATCTAATAGAAAAATGGTTAAGGTGTTTTATAACATGTTTTTTACCCCTATTAGTCAAATGTATTGTAGCACAATAGGTATTAAACCAAAGTGTGGTGTTAGAACAAGGGATATGTTAAACCAATCTACTTCAAGTGCAACATAATTTAGGGTCAGGTCAAACAGAGCAAGCAACAATGGCAGAAACAAAGCAATTAGAAAAACAAAGCAAGCAGGTAAAACAGGGTATGAACTTCAAAAATCAGAGGGTTAATACAGCGTCACGAGGAAGAAAGGTCAATGATTTCGATCCCAATACATCCCACCGATCAAGAGAATACCAAATGTACTTGCCCTTATGATACTTTCACATTTTGGCGAATTCCATTTGGTTTGTGTAATGTGTCTGCTACTTTTCAGCTTTGCAGGACTGATATTTTCATATCTAATAGAAAAATGGTTAAGGTGTTTGATAACAGGTTTTTTACCATTTTTAGTCAAATCTATTGTAGCACAATAGGTATTAAACCAAAGTGTGGTGTTAGAACAAGGGATATGTTAAACCAATCTACTTCAAGTGCAACAGAATTTAGGGTCAGGTCAAACAGAGCAAGCAACAATGGCAGAAACAAAGCAATTAGAAAAACAGAGCAAGCAGGTAAAACAGGGTATGAACTTCAAAAATCAGAGGGTTAAAACAGCGTCATGAGGAAGAAAGGTCAATGATTTTGATCCCAATACATCCCACCGATCAAGAGAATACCACCTGTATGATAGTACACATAGGCGAATGCCATTTTGTTTTTGTAATGCACCTGCTACTTTTAAGCGTTGCATGAATGATATTTTCAGATCTAATAGAAAAATGGTTAAGGTGTTTTATAACATGTTTTTTACCCCTATTGTAGCACAATAGGTATTAAACCAAAGTGTGGTGTTAGAACAAGGGATATGTTAAACCAATCTACTTCAAGTGCAACATAATTTAGGGTCATGTCAAATAGAGCAAGCAACAATGGCAGAAATAGAGTAATTAGAAAAACAGAGCAAGCAGGTAAAACAGGGTATGAACTTCAAAAATCAGAGGGTTAAAACAGGGTCATGAGGAAGAATGGTCAATAATTTCGATCCAAATACATCCCACCGATGAAGAGAATACGAAATGTACTTGCCCTTATGATACTTTCACATTTAAGCGTATTCCATTTGGTTTGTGTAATGTGTCTGCTACTTTTCAGCTTTGCATGACTGATATTTTCATATCTAATAGAAAAAATGGTTAAGGTGTTTGATAACAAGTTTTTTACCATTTTTAGTCAAATCTATTGTAGTACAATATGTATTGAACCAAAAGTGTGGTGTTAGAAAAAGGGATTTGTTAAACCAATCTAGTTCAAATGAAACATATTTTAGGGTCAGGTCAAACAGAGTAAGAAATAATGGCAGAAACAGAGTAAATAGAAGAACAGAGCAAGCAGCTAAAACATAGTATGAACTTCGAAAATCAGAGGGTTAAAACAGCGTCATAAGGAAGAAAGGTCAATGATTTTGATCCCAATACATCCCACCGATCAAGAGAATACCACCTGTACTTGCCCTTATGATAGTTTCACAAATAGGCGAATGCCATCTGGTTTGTGTAATGCGCCTGCTACGTTTCAGTGTTGAATGACTGATATTTTCAGATCTAATAGAGAAATGGTTAAGGTGTTTTATAACATGTTTTTTACCCCTATTAGTCAAATGTATTGTAGCACAATAGGTATTAAACCAAAGTGTGGTGTTAGAACAAGGGATATGTTAAACCAATCTACTTCAAGTGCAACATAATTTAGGGTCAGGTCAAACAGAGCAAGCAACAATGGCAGAAACAAGCAATTAGAAAAACAGAGCAAGCAGGTAAAACAGGGTATGAACTTCAAAAATCAGAGGGTTAAAACAGCGTCATGAGGAAGAAAGGTCAATGATTTTGATCCCAATACATTCCACCGATCAAGAGAATACCACCTGTATGATAGTTTCACACATAGGCGAATGCCATTTTGTTTTTGTAATGCACCTGCTACTTTTAAGCGTTGCATGAATGATATTTTCAGATCTAATAGAAAAATTGTTAAGGTGTTTTATAACATGTTTTTTACCCCTATTAGTCAAATGTATTGTAGCACAATAGGTATTAAACCAAAGTGTGGTGTTAGAACAAGGGATATGTTAAACCAATCTACTTCAAGTGCAACATAATTTAGGGTCAGGTCAAACAGAGCAAGCAACAATGGCAGAAACAAAGCAATTAGAAAAACAGGGCAAGCAGGTAAAACAGGGTATGAACTTCAAAAATCAGAGGGTTAAAACAGGGTCATGAGGAAGAAAGGTCAATAATTTCGATCTCAATACATCCCACCGATCAAGAGAGTACCACCTGTATGATAGTTTCACACATAGGCGAATGCCATTTTGTTTTTGTAATGCACCTGCTACTTTTAAGTGTTGCATGAATGATATTTTCAGATCTAATAGAAAAATGGTTAAGGTGTTTTATAACATGTTTTTTACCCCTATTAGTCAAATGTATTGTAGCACAATAGGTATTAAACCAAAGTGTTGTGTTAGAACAAGGGATATGTTAAACCAATCTACTTCAAGTGCAACATAATTTAGGGTCAGGTCAAACAGAGCAAGCAACAATGGCAGAAACAAAGCAATTAGAAAAACAAAGCAAGCAGGTAAAACAGGGTATGAACTTCAAAAATCAGAGGGTTAATACAGCGTCACGAAGAAGAAAGGTCAATGATTTCGATCCCAATACATCCCACCGATCAAGAGAATACCACCTGTATGATAGTTTCACACATAGGCGAATGCCATTTTGTTTTTGTAATGCACCTGCTACTTTTAAGCGTTGCATGAATGATATTTTCAGATCTAATAGAAAAATGGTTAAGGTGTTTTATAACATGTTTTTTACCCCTATTGTAGCACAATAGGTATTAAACCAAAGTGTGGTGTTAGAACAAGGGATATGTTAAACCAATCTACTTCAAGTGCAACATAATTTAGGGTCATGTCAAATAGAGCAAGCAACAATGGCAGAAATAGAGTAATTAGAAAAACAGAGCAAGCAGGTAAAACAGGGTATGAACTTCAAAAATCAGAGGGTTAAAACAGGGTCATGAGGAAGAATGGTCAATAATTTCGATCCAAATACATCCCACCGATGAAGAGAATACGAAATGTACTTGCCCTTATGATACTTTCACATTTAAGCGTATTCCATTTGGTTTGTGTAATGTGTCTGCTACTTTTCAGCTTTGCATGACTGATATTTTCATATCTAATAGAAAAATGGTTAAGGTGTTTGATAACAAGTTTTTTACCATTTTTAGTCAAATCTATTGTAGTACAATATGTATTGAACCAAAAGTGTGGTGTTAGAAAAAGGGATTTGTTAAACCAATCTAGTTCAAATGAAACATATTTTAGGGTCAGGTCAAACAGAGTAAGAAATAATGGCAGAAACAGAGTAAATAGAAGAACAGAGCAAGCAGCTAAAACATAGTATGAACTTCGAAAATCAGAGGGTTAAAACAGCGTCATAAGGAAGAAAGGTCAATGATTTTGATCCCAATACATCCCACCGATCAAGAGAATACCACCTGTACTTGCCCTTATGATAGTTTCACAAATAGGCGAATGCCATCTGGTTTGTGTAATGCGCCTGCTACGTTTCAGTGTTGAATGACTGATATTTTCAGATCTAATAGAGAAATGGTTAAGGTGTTTTATAACATGTTTTTTACCCCTATTAGTCAAATGTATTGTAGCACAATAGGTATTAAACCAAAGTGTGGTGTTAGAACAAGGGATATGTTAAACCAATCTACTTCAAGTGCAACATAATTTAGGGGTCAGGGGGGGTCAAACAGAGCAAGCAACAATGGCAGAAACAAAGCAATTAGAAAAACAGAGCAAGCAGGTAAAACAGGGTATGAACTTCCAAAATCAGAGGGTTAAAACAGCGTCATGAGGAAGAAAGGTCAATGATTTTGATCCCAATACATTCCACCGATCAAGAGAATACCACCTGTATGATAGTTTCACACATAGGCGAATGCCATTTTGTTTTTGTAATGCACCTGCTACTTTTAAGCGTTGCATGAATGATATTTTCAGATCTAATAGAAAAATGGTTAAGGTGTTTTATAACATGTTTTTTACCCCTATTAGTCAAATGTATTGTAGCACAATAGGTATTAAACCAAAGTGTGGTGTTAGAACAAGGGATATGTTAAACCAATCTACTTCAAGTGCAACATAATTTAGGGTCAGGTCAAACAGAGCAAGCAACAATGGCAGAAACAAAGCAATTAGAAAAACAGGGCAAGCAGGTAAAACAGGGTATGAACTTCAAAAATCAGAGGGTTAAAACAGGGTCATGAGGAAGAAAGGTCAATAATTTCGATCTCAATACATCCCACCGATCAAGAGAGTACCACCTGTATGATAGTTTCACACATAGGCGAATGCCATTTTGTTTTTGTAATGCACCTGCTACTTTTAAGTGTTGCATGAATGATATTTTCAGATCTAATAGAAAAATGGTTAAGGTGTTTTATAACATGTTTTTTACCCCTATTAGTCAAATGTATTGTAGCACAATAGGTATTAAACCAAAGTGTTGTGTTAGAACAAGGGATATGTTAAACCAATCTACTTCAAGTGCAACATAATTTAGGGTCAGGTCAAACAGAGCAAGCAACAATGGCAGAAACAAAGCAATTAGAAAAACAAAGCAAGCAGGTAAAACAGGGTATGAACTTCAAAAATCAGAGGGTTAATACAGCGTCACGAAGAAGAAAGGTCAATGATTTCGATCCCAATACATCCCACCGATCAAGAGAATACCACCTGTATGATAGTTTCACACATAGGCGAATGCCATTTTGTTTTTGTAATGCACCTGCTACTTTTAAGCGTTGCATGAATGATATTTTCAGATCTAATAGAAAAATGGTTAAGGTGTTTTATAACATGTTTTTTACCCCTATTAGTCAAATGTATTGTAGCACAATAGGTATTAAACCAAAGTGTGGTATTAGAACAAGGGATATGTTAAACCAATCTACTTCAAGTGCAACATAATTTAGGGTCATGTCAAATAGAGCAAGCAACAATGGCAGAAATAGAGTAATTAGAAAAACAGAGCAAGCAGGTAAAACAGGGTATGAACTTCAAAAATCAGAGGGTTAAAACAGGGTCATGAGGAAGAATGGTCAATAATTTCGATCCAAATACATCCCACCGATGAAGAGAATACCAAATGTACATGCCCTTATGATACTTTCACATTTTGGCGAATTCCATTTGGTTTGTGTAATGTGTCTGCTACTTTTCAGCTTTGCAGGACTGATATTTTCATATCTAATAGAAAAATGGTTAAGGTGTTTGATAACAGGTTTTTTACCATTTTTAGTCAAATCTATTGTAGCACAATAGGTATTAAACCAAAGTGTGGTGTTAGAACAAGGGATATGTTAAACCAATCTACTTCAAGTGCAACATAATTTAGGGTCAGGTCAAACAGAGCAAGCAACAATGGCAGAAACAAAGCAATTAGAAAAACAGGGCAAGCAGGTAAAACAGGGTATGAACTTCAAAAATCAGAGGGTTAAAACAGGGTCATGAGGAAGAAAGGTCAATAATTTCGATCTCAATACATCCCACCGATCAAGAGAGTACCACCTGTATGATAGTTTCACACATAGGAGAATGCCATTTTGTTTTTGTAATGCACCTGCTACTTTTAAGTGTTGCATGAATGATATTTTCAGATCTAATAGAAAAATGGTTAAGGTGTTTTATAACATGTTTTTTACCCCTATTAGTCAAATGTATTGTAGCACAATAGGTATTAAACCAAAGTGTTGTGTTAGAACAAGGGATATGTTAAACCAATCTACTTCAAGTGCAACATAATTTAGGGTCAGGTCAAACAGAGCAAGCAACAATGGCAGAAACAAAGCAATTAGAAAAACAAAGCAAGCAGGTAAAACAGGGTATGAACTTCAAAAATCAGAGGGTTAAAACAGCGTCACGAGGAAGAAAGGTCAATGATTTCGATCCCAATACATCCCACCGATCAAGAGAATACCACCTGTATGATAGTTTCACACATAGGCGAATGCCATTTTGTTTTTGTAATGCACCTGCTACTTTTAAGCGTTGCATGAATGATATTATCAGATCTAATAGAAAAATGGTTAAGGTGTTTTATAACATGTTTTTTACCCCTATTAGTCAAATGTATTGTAGCACAATAGGTATTAAACCAAAGTGTGGTGTTAGAACAAGGGATATGTTAAACCAATCTACTTCAAGTGCAACATAATTTAGGGTCGTGTCAAATAGAGCAAGCAACAATGGCAGAAATAGAGTAATTAGAAAAACAGAGCAAGCAGGTAAAACAGGGTATGAACTTCAAAAATCAGAGGGTTAAAACAGGGTCATGAGGAAGAATGGTCAATGATTTTGATCCCAATACATCCCACCGATCAAGAGAATACCACCTGTATGATAGTTTCACACATAGGCGAATGCCATTTTGTTTTTGTAATGCACCTGCTACTTTTAAGCGTTGCATGAATGATATTTTCAGATCTAATAGAAAAATGGTTAAGGTGTTTTATAACATGTTTTTTACCCCTATTGTAGCACAATAGGTATTAAACCAAAGTGTGGTGTTAGAACAAGGGATATGTTAAACCAATCTACTTCAAGTGCAACATAATTTAGGGTCATGTCAAATAGAGCAAGCAACAATGGCAGAAATAGAGTAATTTGAAAAACAGAGCAAGCAGGTAAAACAAGGTATGAACTTCAAAAATCAGAGGGTTAAAACAGGGTCATGAGGAAGAATGGTCAATAATTTCGATCCAAATACATCCCACCGATGAAGAGAATACCAAATGTACTTGCCCTTATGATACTTTCACATTTTGGCGAATTCCATTTGGTTTGTGTAATGTGTCTGCTACTTTTCAGCTTTGCAGGACTGATATTTTCATATCTAATAGAAAAATGGTTAAGGTGTTTGATAACAGGTTTTTTACCATTTTTAGTCAAATCTATTGTAGCACAATAGGTATTAAACCAAAGTGTGGTGTTAGAACAAGGGATATGTTAAACCAATCTACTTCAAGTGCAACATAATTTAGGGTCAGGTCAAACAGAGCAAGCAACAATGGCAGAAACAAAGCAATTAGAAAAACAGAGCAAGCAGGTAAAACAGGGTATGAACTTCAAAAATCAGAGGGTTAAAACAGCGTCATGAGGAAGAAAAATCAATGATTTTGATCCCAATACATCCCACCGATCAAGAGAATACCACCTGTATGATAGTTTCACACATAGGCGAATGCCATTTTGTTCTTGTAATGCACCTGCTACTTTTAAGCGTTGCATGAATGATATTTTTAGATCTAATAGAAAAATGGTTAAGGTGTTTTATAACATGTTTTTTACCCCTATTAGTCAAATGTATTGTAGCACAATATGTATTAAACCAAAGTGTGGTGTTAGAAAAAGGGATATGTTAAACCAATCTACTTCAAGTGCAACATAATTTAGGGTCATGTCAAATAGAGCAAGCAACAATGGCAGAAATAGAGTAATTAGAAAAACAGAGCAAGCAGGTAAAACAGGGTATGAACTTCAAAAATCAGAGGGTTAAAACAGGGTCATGAGGAAGAAAGGTCAATAATTTCAATCTCAATACATCCCACCGATCAAGAGAGTACCACCTGTATGATAGTTTCACACATAGGCGAATGCCATTTTGTTTTTGTAATGCACCTGCTACTTTTAAGTGTTGCATGAATGATATTTTTAGATCTAATAGAAAAATGGTTAAGGTGTTTTATAACATGTTTTTTACCCCTATTAGTCAAATGTATTGTAGCACAATAGGTATTAAACCAAAGTGTGGTGTTAGAATAAGGGATATGTTAAACCAATCTACTTCAAGTGCAACATAATTTAGGGTCATGTCAAATAGAGCAAGCAACAATGGCAGAAATAGAGTAATTAGAAAAACAGAGCAAGCAGGTAAAACAGGGTATGAACTTCAAAAATCAGAG
This sequence comes from Lepidium sativum, assembly GCA_023374145.1. Taxonomy (NCBI): domain Eukaryota; kingdom Viridiplantae; phylum Streptophyta; class Magnoliopsida; order Brassicales; family Brassicaceae; genus Lepidium; species Lepidium sativum. Next base: position 6,010 of record JAKUCM010004457.1, on the reverse strand, counting down.
GGTTAAAACAGTGTCATGAGGTAGAATGGTCAATAATTTCGATCCAAATACATCCCACCGATGAAGAGAATACCAAATGTACTTGACCTTATGATACTTTCACATTTTGGCGAATTCCATTTGGTTTGTGTAATGTGTCTGCTACTTTTCAGCTTTGCATGACTGATATTTTCATATCTAATAGAAAAATGGTTAAGGTGTTTGATAACAAGTTTTTTACCATTTTTGGTCAAATGTATTGTAGCACAATAGGTATTAAACCAAAGTGTTGTGTTAGAACAAGGGATATGTTAAACCAATCTACTTCAAGTGCAACATAATTTAGGGTCAGGTCAAACAGAGCAAGCAACAATGGCAGAAACAAAGCAATTAGAAAAACAGAGCAAGCAGGTAAAACAGGGTATGAACTTCAAAAATCAGAGGGTTAAAACAGGGTCATGAGGAAGAAAGGTCAATAATTTCGATCTCAATACATCCCACCGATCAAGAGAGTACCACCTGTATGATAGTTTCACACATAGGCGAATGCCATTTTGTTTTTGTAATGCACCTGCTACTTTTAAGTGTTGCATGAATGATATTTTCAGATCTAATAGAAAAATGGTTAAGGTGTTTTATAACATGTTTTTTACCCCTATTAGTCAAATGTATTGTAGCACAATAGGTATTAAACCAAAGTGTTGTGTTAGAACAAGGGATATGTTAAACCAATCTACTTCAAGTGCAACATAATTTAGGGTCAGGTCAAACAGAGCAAGCAACAATGGCAGAAACAAAGCAATTAGAAAAACAAAGCAAGCAGGTAAAACAGGGTATGAACTTCAAAAATCAGAGGGTTAATACAGCGTCACGAGGAAGAAAGGTCAATGATTTCGATCCCAATACATCCCACCGATCAAGAGAATACCACCTGTATGATAGTTTCACACATAGGCGAATGCCATTTTGTTTTTGTAATGCACCTGCTACTTTTAAGCGTTGCATGAATGATATTTTCAGATCTAATAGAAAAATGGTTAAGGTGTTTTATAACATGTTTTTTACCCCTATTAGTCAAATGTATTGTAGCACAATAGGTATTAAACCAAAGTGTGGTGTTAGAACAAGGGATATGTTAAACCAATCTACTTCAAGTGCAACATAATTTAGGGTCATGTCAAATAGAGCAAGCAACAATGGCAGAAATAGAGTAATTAGAAAAACAGAGCAAGCAGGTAAAACAGGGTATGAACTTCAAAAATCAGAGGGTTAAAACAGGGTCATGAGGAAGAATGGTCAATAATTTCGATCCAAATACATCCCACCGATGAAGAGAATACCAAATGTACTTGCCCTTATGATACTTTCACATTTTGGCGAATTCCATTTGGTTTGTGTAATGTGTCTGCTACTTTTCAGCTTTGCAGGACTGATATTTTCATATCTAATAGAAAAATGGTTAAGGTGTTTGATAACAGGTTTTTTACCATTTTTAGTCAAATCTATTGTAGCACAATAGGTATTAAACCAAAGTGTGGTGTTAGAACAAGGGATATGTTAAACCAATCTACTTCAAGTGCAACATAATTTAGGGTCACGTCAAACAGAGCAAGCAACAATGGCAGAAACAAAGCAATTAGAAAAACAGGGCAACCAGGTAAAACAGGGTATGAACTTCAAAAATCAGAGGGTTAAAACAGGGTCATGAGGAAGAAAGGTCAATAATTTCGATCTCAATACATCCCACCGATCAAGAGAGTACCACCTGTATGATAGTTTCACACATAGGAGAATGCCATTTTGTTTTTGTAATGCACCTGCTACTTTTAAGTGTTGCATGAATGATATTTTCAGATCTAATAGAAAAATGGTTAAGGTGTTTTATAACATGTTTTTTACCCCTATTAGTCAAATGTATTGTAGCACAATAGGTATTAAACCAAAGTGTTGTGTTAGAACAAGGGATATGTTAAACCAATCTACTTCAAGTGCAACATAATTTAGGGTCAGGTCAAACAGAGCAAGCAACAATGGCAGAAACAAAGCAATTAGAAAAACAAAGCAAGCAGGTAAAACAGGGTATGAACTTCAAAAATCAGAGGGTTAAAACAGCGTCACGAGGAAGAAAGGTCAATGATTTCGATCCCAATACATCCCACCGATCAAGAGAATACCACCTGTATGATAGTTTCACACATAGGCGAATGCCATTTTGTTTTTGTAATGCACCTGCTACTTTTAAGCGTTGCATGAATGATATTTTCAGATCTAATAGAAAAATGGTTAAGGTGTTTTATAACATGTTTTTTACCCCTATTAGTCAAATGTATTGTAGCACAATAGGTATTAAACCAAAGTGTGGTGTTAGAACAAGGGATATGTTAAACCAATCTACTTCAAGTGCAACATAATTTAGGGTCATGTCAAATAGAGCAAGCAACAATGGCAGAAATAGAGTAATTAGAAAAACAGAGCAAGCAGGTAAAACAGGGTATGAACTTCAAAAATCAGAGGGTTAAAACAGGGTCATGAGGAAGAATGGTCAATAATTTCGATCCAAATACATCCCACCGATGAAGAGAATACCAAATGTACTTGCCCTTATGATACTTTCACATTTTGGCGAATTCCATTTGGTTTGTGTAATGTGTCTGCTACTTTTCAGCTTTGCAGGACTGATATTTTCATATCTAATAGAAAAATGGTTAAGGTGTTTGATAACAGGTTTTTTACCATTTTTAGTCAAATCTATTGTAGCACAATAGGTATTAAACCAAAGTGTGGTGTTAGAACAAGGGATATGTTAAACCAATCTACTTCAAGTGCAACATAATTTAGGGTCAGGTCAAACAGAGCAAGCAACAATGGCAGAAACAAAGCAATTAGAAAAACAGAGCAAGGAGGTAAAACAGGGTATGAACTTCAAAAATCAGAGGGTTAAAACAGCGTCATGAGGAAGAAAGGTCAATGATTTTGATCCCAATACATCCCACCGATCAAGAGAATACCACCTGTATGATAGTTTCACACATAGGCGAATGCCATTTTGTTTTTGTAATGCACCTGCTACTTTTAAGCGTTGCATGAATGATATTTTCAGATCTAATAGAAAAATGGTTAAGGTGTTTTATTACATGTTTTTTACCCCTATTGTAGCACAATAGGTATTAAACCAAAGTGTGGTGTTAGAACAAGGGATATGTTAAACCAATCTACTTCAAGTGCAACATAATTTAGGGTCATGTCAAATAGAGCAAGCAACAATGGCAGAAATAGAGTAATTTGAAAAACAGAGCAAGCAGGTAAAACAAGGTATGAACTTCAAAAATCAGAGGGTTAAAACAGGGTCATGAGGAAGAATGGTCAATAATTTCGATCCAAATACATCCCACCGATGAAGAGAATACGAAATGTACTTGCCCTTATGATACTTTCACATTTAAGCGTATTCCATTTGGTTTGTGTAATGTGTCTGCTACTTTTCAGCTTTGCATGACTGATATTTTCATATCTAATAGAAAAATGGTTAAGGTGTTTGATAACAAGTTTTTTACCATTTTTAGTCAAATCTATTGTAGTACAATATGTATTGAACCAAAAGTGTGGTGTTAGAAAAAGGGATTTGTTAAACCAATCTAGTTCAAATGAAACATATTTTAGGGTCAGGTCAAACAGAGTAAGAAATAATGGCAGAAACAGAGTAAATAGAAGAACAGAGCAAGCAGCTAAAACATAGTATGAACTTCGAAAATGAGAGGGTTAAAACAGCGTCATAAGGAAGAAAGGTCAATGATTTTGATCCCAATACATCCCACCGATCAAGAGAATACCACCTGTACTTGCCCTTATGATAGTTTCACACATAGGCGAATGCCATCTGGTTTGTGTAATGCGCCTGCTACGTTTCAGTGTTGAATGACTGATATTTTCAGATCTAATAGAGAAATGGTTAAGGTGTTTCATAACATGTTTTTTACCCCTATTAGTCAAATGTATTGTAGCACAATAGGTATTAAACCAAAGTGTGGTGTTAGAACAAGGGATATGTTAAACCAATCTACTTCAAGTGCAACATAATTTAGGGTCAGGTCAAACAGAGCAAGCAACAATGGCAGAAACAAAGCAATTAGAAAAACAGAGCAAGCAGGTAAAACAGGGTATGAACTTCAAAAATCAGAGGGTTAAAACAGCGTCATGAGGAAGAAAAATCAATGATTTTGATCCCAATACATCCCATCGATCAAGAGAATACCACCTGTATGATAGTTTCACACATAGGCGAATGCCATTTTGTTCTTGTAATGCACCTGCTACTTTTAAGTGTTGCATGAATGATATTTTTAGATCTAATAGAAAAATGGTTAAGGTGTTTTATAACATGTTTTTTACCCCTATTAGTCAAATGTATTGTAGCACAATATGTATTAAACCAAAGTGTGGTGTTAGAACAAGGGATATGTTAAACCAATCTACTTCAAGTGCAACATAATTTAGGGTCATGTCAAATAGAGCAAGCAACAATGGCAGAAACAAAGTAATTAGAAAAACAGAGCAAGCAGGTAAAACAGGGTATGAACTTCAAAAATCAGAGGGTTAAAACAGGGTCATGAGGAAGAAAGGTCAATAATTTCAATCTCAATACATCCCACCGATCAAGAGAGTACCACCTGTATGATAGTTTAACACATAGGCGAATGCCATTTTGTTTTTGTAATGCACCTGCTACTTTTAAGTGTTGCATGAATGATATTTTCAGATCTAATAGAAAAATGGTTAAGGTGTTTTATAACATGTTTTTTACCCCTATTAGTCAAATGTATTGTAGCACAATAGGTATTAAACCAAAGTGTGGTGTTAGAATAAGGGATATGTTAAACCAATCTACTTCAAGTGCAACATAATTTAGGGTCATGTCAAATAGAGCAAGCAACAATGGCAGAAATAGAGTAATTAGAAAAACAGAGCAAGCAGGTAAAACAGGGTATGAACTTCAAAAATCAGAGGGTTAAAACAGGGTCTTGAGGTAGAATGGTCAATAATTTCGATCCAAATACATCCCACCGATGAAGAGAATACCAAATGTACTTGCCCTTATGATACTTTCACATTTTGGCGAATTCCATTTGTTTTGTGTAATGTGTCTGCTACTTTTCAGCTTTGCATGACTGATATTTTCATATCTAATAGAAAAATGGTTAAGGTGTTTGATAACAAGTTTTTTACCATTTTTGGTCAAATCTATTGTAGCACAATAGGTATTAAACCAAAGTGTGGTGTTAGAACAAGGGATATGTTAAACCAATCTACTTCAAGTGCAACATAATTTAGGGTCAGGTCAAACAGAGCAAGCAACAATGGCAGAAACAAAGCAATTAGAAAAACAGAGCAAGCAGGTAAAACAAGGTATGAACTTCAAAAATCAGAGGGTTAAAACAGCGTCATGAGGAAGAAAGGTCAATGATTTTGATCCCAATACATCCCACCGATCAAGAGAATACCACCTGTATGATAGTTTCACACATAGGCGAATGCCATTTTGTTCTTGTAATGCACCTGCTACTTTTAAGCGTTGCATGAATGATATTTTCAGATCTAATAGAAAAATGGTTAAGGTGTTTTATAACATGTTTTTTACCCCTATTAGTCAAATGTATTGTAGCACAATAGGTATTAAACCAAAGTGTGGTGTTAGAACAAGAGATATGTTAAACCAATCTACTTCAAGTGCAACATAATTTAGGGTCATGTCAAATAGAGCAAGCAACAATGGCAGAAATAGAGTAATTAGAGAAACAGAGCAAGCAGCTAAAACATGCTATGAACTTCGAAAATCAGAGGGTTAGAACAGGGTCATGAGGAAGAAAGGTCAATAATTTCGATCCCAATACATCCCACCGATCAAGAGAGTACCACCTGTATGATAGTTTCACATATAGGCGAATGCCATTTTGTTTTTGTAATGCACCTGCTACTTTTAAGCGTTGCATGAATGATATTTTCATATCTAATAGAAAAATGGTTAATCTCTCTC
>JAKUCM010004456.1:0-24714 GCA_023374145.1 Lepidium sativum | reverse complement strand
AAAACACCCCATAAATCTTAAATCTATATACTGAAGAAATTGAAGTTAAACCCGAACCGGAACTAACTCAAAAACTATATTTGAGAGTTTTTCGGTAAAATTTTTTAAAATTTTGAATTTTTATATAAAAGTTCTTGAACCAAAACTTGATATATACCGAACCAAACTCTATCCAAATAATAAAAATATTAGAATAAGCTTTAAATCAAAATAACCAAATTAGATGAACCGAACATAACAAATCACCAGAATGTGTCCTAAACTTTGTACTCAGAAAATTGAATCCAAACCAGAATCAAAACCGAAACAATAATTAGATTTGTAACCGATATATTTTAATTAAATTTTAACTTTTCTAGAATTTGTTCTATTAAATGTTTATTAGTTTTGAATTTTTATACATAAATTTGTAACAAAATCCATCATAATCCTATTTTTGAGGATTATTATGACACTTATGTTAATTTTATCGTATAATTTATAACACGATTGAAATGAAAAGTGTTTTCCGCTGAGATATAAATATCTATACGATCCAAGCATAACTCAGGATACTTGATTTTAGATTTCTCGATTTCAGTTGGAAGAAAAAAATGGGTATATCATATAGTATGAGATTATATGAGGAATAAAAAATCACACACAGAGATCACACGTATTTCCCTTTGTTTTGGTCGTTACACATAACATAAGATGATAAGAGGACAATTTCCTCATCGTCACATTAGTATCTTCTCTTATTCTGATTTAGAACAAAGGTTGAAATGGGAGAGATGTAAAAATTTATATTAGAACTTTCAGAATTCAACTATATGGACTATAGTAATCGTTTTGAGACAATATATATAAAATTAAAGTTTAGACAATTAAATTAATCTGTCCAGCATATAAAAGATAATAATTAAGAGAGATAGATAGATGGATCAAAAACATTATAAGTTCATTTTGATAAAAGTGTTCAAACTCGAAGCTAGATAACAAAGAAACAGTTTTAGCAAAAAGAACAAACGTCTCACAAACATGTAATAGCTATAACCATAGCTCGAGAACGATGAAAGCCGTAGATAACATTAACTAGAAAACACAAAACAAGACAAAATTAACCTAATAGCTAGTAACTAGAGATTTAAACCAAAGTATACCCTCAAGTTTCCTTTCTTTTGGTTGGTTGAACTTAACGAGAAGAACCGAAAGTAGAAAGATCAGTCCAAGAAGAGCAATTACCATTGACATTAACCCATTTGTAAGGATTATCTTCAACTTTAACCGAAGAAAACTGTGATGCCAAAGCAGAAGAGATCGAAGCAGAAGCTATCCTTGGCGATTCAAAAGGGTAAAACCCATTTGTGGATTGATTACGATTAGAAGAATCCTCCAAGTTCCCACCGACCAAACTCGGCTGCTGATTATGAGAGGTCGATCTCCACTCATCAATACAGCTCATAAGTGAGCCACCAGAATTTCCCATGTGGATAGACCTCAAGTCTTGATTCAATCCTCCATAGTTCAACAAGCTCATGTTGTTGTCTGTTTTTGTATTATTTGTGAGATCTCCAAGCTGATTATAATTAGGATTCATTAGCCTTACTGGAGACAAAATCTGGCTTAAGATACTCTCTTGGTTTCCTCCATAATTGGATGAGAGAATGTTGCTGATGGTTGAAGCATTCCCTGAGAAGCTTGTGTTGTTACTAGTGGCAGTGCTGTTATTGTTGCTGCTGCTGCTTTTAGTACGCCTGTTTCTCCGGCAGCCACCGCCTACCGGGACATTGCGGAGGGCACCTCCACGTGTCCAGTATCTCCGGCAGGTCTTGCAGAAGTGGCGTGGCTGAGTAAGGCTGTAGTTGTTGAAGTAGCAGAACTTAGTGTTGGTGGATTCACATCTTGGACATTTCAGTGCTGCTTCAGGCAAGGCTACGTTTGCTTGTCTTGCTCTGTCCACCATCGATCCTTCTCGGATGGAGCCGCTGCTCCCGCCTCCATTAGGCTGTGGTTGTTGTTGTGGTTGCAGCTGAGTTCGAAGACCATGACCTCCGGATGCTGAGCCTCCTGCTCCGTCCTGATTATAATTGTTGGGAGGAGCCTAAAGTTACAAAACAAAAACAAAAACAAAAAAGGATCAATAAAATTATTAAATTTGAACATGAATATCCAAGAGCCTTTTATGTCTTTTCCTTTTCTTACTTTGAATTAATATTAGTACTCTTTTAGAATTTGATTCCAATATTAGATCATGCTAATTGCAACAAAGCAAGACGAAATTCTGTTGTTGATTGATCTTTTTTTTTTCTTAATTTGAATTAAGATTTATCAATTTTATCCTAAAGTTAGAACATGATTTGCTAAACAAGAAGAATTGTTGTGTGTCCTATGTAAGGAAATAGTAAGAAACTTACTTGTTGCCAATTGTTGGAATCAAGATAAGCTTGGATGGAGGAGAAAACCATTGTTATTCTCTTTTGATTTTATTCTTCAAAATTCTTAAAAGTACAACTTTTTTTTTTCTGCTCTTTATTTTGGTTAGGCTTAGAACAAGACTAGAGGAATCAGATGAAAGAGTAGAGAGAATGAGAATGAAGAAAGAGATAGGAAGGTTGAGTGTGAGGATGAAGATGGCTAAAATTTAAAGTGCACGAACCTTTATATATATACATATATGTGTACAATAATTCTTTATGGAGATATAAGAAAATAATTGTCGTATATGTAATAATTAGGGTTTGTGTACCATATTGGGGTGGGACTGACATGATTCTTTTTGTTTTCTTGCTTTAGTTAGGGTTTAAATTTCTTATCACTAGTTTCATATAGATATATATATATATATATATATATATATATATATGCCTAAGTCTAATTTCTTTGTGCACAATTAGCTTTTATTCGGTGCCTTGTGATGGTCGTAGCTTCATAGATAACACATATTTACACACAGTTTTATAGATCAAAGTTAACAACACCTAACTAATATTAGTTCCATTTGAAAATAAATACCGTTGTAAGATTTTGCTTTCAGTTTGCAAATATCATTTTTGTAAAATGTGGACACAAAAATAATTTTGTACTACCAATCAGATCATATTAGTGAAACAGAAAGCAAACATATACATTAGTGTCTCAATTAAAGGCAGGATATAAATTTTAACATTTATAATGTTTATATCTTTTGGTTTGACATTATTCACCAATTTAAATTAAACTCTCCTTATCAATATTATATTGACGAGGCTCGCTTCATAACTCAATTTCACCCATAAACGGATAAACCCACTATTTTTTAATCGCCACAACCAATATAAAACTCTATTTATGTAAAAAACACAATTACATTCTTTAGAGTCAATCTGTCATCAATAAAGCAAAAAAAAATGAAGCTTGAACTTCTTCTTTTTATAATTACAGGTATTGTTTGCAGATTTTTAAACGTAATAAATTATACACGCAATTTATGAAGAGTTGGTTTTTATAGAATCATCTGTCCAGAATATACTTCTTAATAGATCATAAACAGTTTATCAATCAAAAAGTATATTCTTAACATATACCAAGTACCAACTCTTTACGAACTTAATCAACTTCAAGTCGCTTTGGATGCTCATAACTAACTATTGTTGTTTTTTTTTTTTTTTGGCAACACTAACTATTGTTGTTAGGAATCCACGATGACAAAATCATTATGAACATTTTGTTATAAATAATGAAAACATATTTAAAGACAACTCTGGTCCCTTAAAAACAATTTCAGTTTCAAATAAAAAGATGAAACCGAATTGGATGAAATCCTACTGTAAAAGTAAACACTTGTCCCTTAAAATAATAACCACAATATGTTTTTTCCTTTAGATTTCAATGTAGATTTCAACTTAAAATAATCGAGATTATATAGTTGATGTCTGTGTAGATTGATCGGAGTAGAATAAATGGAGCGAATTTAGGAGACAAAGGTGTTATATAGACCGAATTCCGAGGCATTAACATAATGATTATAATAGAATCGTTGATGATATAATGATTTATATTTGAATGATAAAAAATCTAAAAGAAATAGATAAAGTAGGTAAAATGGGTGCTTTGGTCGTTGGACGACAGGCGAAGCATCGTGACCGGTCCATAATGTTCCCTCACTCTCATTGCTTTTTTGGTCTGCATGGCAATATATCTCTCGTAGATGTGATTGATCTTCACGCTCCCTCGAACCGCGTGACTCTTACTCTCTTCTTATGCCTTGAGCTTTGGGCCTTTGGTCCATTTTCCGAGGTTTCTTTACCTACCACCCAAACATTCTTCACACTCTTCGGTAGATTTTATCTTTGAATCACATAGGACTCTTAGAACATCCACGTCAAAAGTTTAGGAGGGGTTCTTGGCTCAGGTTGCAAGAAATTTTTAATTAAAAATAAAATTGTGAACAATAAAGAGTCGGGTTCACCAGAAAAAATCTGCAAGAGCCGGGTTGGCCACGTGGCGAACCCTGATTGGTTCGCTTTTCTAATATTTTTTTTTTTTAAGAACACCTAGGGAATTCACTAATATGAATGCTCTTAAACTCGTAACGTCAGACAAAACTAATCTGCAGATTTTAATATGTCATCATTTTGGTTGTATATAATATGTTTGATTTATTAGTTTTCGATAAAACTTTAGATTACGTTGTAAATTCATATGTATCATCTAGTCAAGGTTTTCTTTTACCTTTTCGCTTTATCACTCTCTGTTTCATTCCACATAATCATTTCCTTAAAAGCCACAACAACATTTAATCAGATATTACAAAATTCTAACAACCTAACCAAGAGCAAAATATCTTAAAAAATTTGTAAAGTCTTCTAGGTAAAACAGAAAAACATACCATTTTACAGAATTTGTCACCATCGGGTATACTTGAATATTTTGCTTGGTTTCCATTCATATTTTACATTATTAATTTTATTTAAGACTAAGATTATATCCGGTGTGAAATTTGATTGTTTTTTTTCAACATATGTTTATTTAAATTTTTAGAGCCGTGTTTATATTTTGAATATTCCTTTTGACATATTGTTTTAGAAGTCTAATACCCAAATCAAAATCCATCAGAATTAGAGGAACCGAACATGAAAAAATAACTCCAATAGATCCAAAATCTAGATATTTGAAAAACAAACCAAATATGATATGCACTAAATCTATAAATCTATTAAATCTTTATTAATTTTGGATTTTTATAAAAATACTTGAACCCAAACTTGATCTAATCGAACCAACATCTACTGAAAAAGAATTTAGATTTTAAATCAAAAGAACCAAGATACCACCGAACTCGACAAAATTTCAAAATGGATCTTAAATATATGTACCTAGAAAGTTGAATCTAAACTCGAACCGAAAACGAATCAATAATTGAATTTGTATCCGATATATTTTTATTAAAGTTTAGCTTTTTAGAGTTTTTTTTTAAACTAAAACTTTATTAATTTTAGATATTTATATGAAAATTTATAGCAAAACATGCGGGATTTGTTTTATTTTTAAACTCATGTTCTTTTTCGTGTTGATATTTTGAAATATTGTTTTAGCATTTTTGATTATTTTCTATTAAATTTTTGTTAATTTATAATTTTTCATGAAAAATTGTCACAGAATCTACCTTTTACCTATTTTGAAGGGGTGTTATGAATTTTAAATTAAATTATCATAAAATTTATAACAAAACCAAACTGAAAGTCTCCCACTTTGATTTATATATGATACATACATATACATATTCATTTTAATATAACTTTACTTTCACATAATCATCATTTTCTTAAAAGCCAGAACATAATTTACCGAGAATATATCACAAGCGAATCCTCTGACATTACAACAAATTAAGATACTATAATGTTTTAGGAATATGATGAAGAGAAAAACATCTAAAACCACTCTTTAAGCCATTCTTCAGAATTTGCACCATCTTTAAAAATTCAGCACAATTTGTCGTCGTAGCTAGATTTGTCAGCTTAAGAGATACTAGGCTCGACACCGCTCAAAGGAAGACTTTCAATTCGGTAGGAATGGCGGAGAGACTTCTGATATTCAGATTAGGATAACTATTACTTTAAGATGACATATTGGAACAAAATTTGTGTTTATGGAGACTTCTTTAGACGAGCAAGAACAAAGATATCCCAAGGCCAAAATTAACGATTGGACGAACGAAATCAATAATCAAGATTTAGACAAGCCAAAAGAACTATTTACATTGCTTAGCCCTGAAATTCTCATGATCTAGAAGCTTAACCATGAGCATCTCAAGCCTCTTATAACTCACCGTTGGCTTAACAACATCGGCAGTCTTTAATCCCAATCCACCGGCAGTTAGACCCAGCAGTTCGGTATCGATCTTATTGAGTACGAGATCATCCTTTTGAAACTCCCTTGCAAATGGTGCTCCGCTTTGGACCATATCATGGAAATTCTCAACTGTTAGATTCAGTGCACGTTGTTGGACAAGTGGATCCCAGTGCGTGTAATGAAGGTCGTGGTTAACTGTTGTGTTCTGATAATCTTTGTTGTTGCACACAACTGTCTGAAAATAGCCTTCGGATGACAAGAGGAAGTTGGTATAGTACATCAATAGCGTTCTTGGGAGATTGTCCCATCCCCAAATGCAGAACTCAAGGAACGGTCTTGTCAAAGCTACGCTGGTTGAACCTATTAGTAGAGACTAGAGACTTATCAACAAAGATGAAGAAGAGGCAATCAATCTGTAAACATGGAATGAGATTTGAGTGTTTTACCCATGAAAAGTTTGAATGAAGCAGGCAAAGATCTTCGTTCTTTAGCCCAAAAGACACCAGATTTCTTCAAATGGTAAAAACCAGGATCTATAATGATAGGCCTTGCTCTTTGGTTTCTGCAAAAAAAATGTAGAATTAGAACCATTACAAAGGACGCGATGCAAATGATATGTTTCTAACTATAAAATAGACATTCCAGTCGGTATACATAATATTAGCTCTCTCACTCTTTCCAACCAATGTTGCTTGTGTGCTCGATGAAGTTCAGGTAGCGCGGCAAGTATGAGAATATATGCAAAATATCTGAAACCAAAAAAGAGAGCCAATACTGCAAAAGATTCACCAAACTGTAAAGAAAGAATCGATGTGTCTAAGCAAAAGCCACCTTCTTATGTTTTACATTCAAGTCCAGTGTTCAGATGCAAGTTAAAGTCACTCTTGTACAAGTCAATAATGCAAGAATACAAGACTTTCAGCTATTCAAAGATGCATTAAACAGAGGGAAGAGTTTTGAGTAGTAAGCATTCAACAAGAGAAATGAAGTTTGATGTTAAATTGGGTTAAGGGGGAATTCAACAGCGTTGAGATGTCTCTTAATTCCAATACAATCACAGGAGAGCCAACCACACAATATATAAGATTAATGACCAATAAAACTGAACACACACGAGCTAATCAAGCACACAAGAACTTGTTCCATATGGTTATTCTACTTCCTATACAAGTGAATATTCTCTACAAAGAAACTATCCATTATGCATATGACTTTATATCATACAGAACAAGAACATCTAGTTGTGATTCCATTTCACTTTGAAACTCCATTGAATTTACCACTACCAAACTAACAAACACAATTTTCTTAAGAAAACACGAAGCAAAGATTAAAGATATGGTTTAAGATTGAACAAAATATACCATCTTGAGGCATGAGAGGATAATCAGAGGAACTGAGATTAATAAACCAATCCCAATCCTTAGCTTTTTTCAACAGAATCGCAACACCATGAAGCGTATTAGCTAACATTGTCGGACCTTTCTCCGTCACCAAATCAGCCAAACCCATGACCATAACATTCTTCAACTTCTTCTCCGATCTCACATACTTCGCCAACTCCATCCTCTCTTCATCTGAAGCTTCAAGATCCAAATGAAGAAGATAATAATTTCTCGGATGATGTATTGCCCTGAGGAGTCGCTTCACACGTTTCCCATCTCCTTTCGTCCCCGTTACCAAATACGCAAACCTCGGAATCTTCGAAATTGCGGCGAGGTTTCGGTTTGGTGTTAAACCGGAGGATGAATCGGATGGTTTTCGTGAGGTGAGTGTTAAACCCAGAAGGAATAAGAGGACTACACCAAAAACTGATATTACTGGTCGAAAATAAGATCGAGGAGAAGAAATGTGAGACCTTTTCATTATTCGATCATACAAATACAATTTCTCCGGAACATGTCCGTGCAGATCTGAGCCGACGGTGCAGAGAGAGAACGTAAAACCGGGAAGAAGACGAAAGTTTGGCTTTTTTAGTTTTAAAATTGACACCAAAAAGTTGTCGTTTTAATGAAAAAAACGTGGTCTAACAAGAGCCGTCTGATTATAATTGGGATCTTCCTACACCGTAGGATCAGCTTAGCTATAGTGCGTCTCTGTGAGCTGTCGTAAGTCAACATCAAAGTTCCCATCACAAACACACTCACAGTTGCTTACGGAATTACGAAGTAACCAAAATAAATAAATCAACGGACTTCCTTTTTTTTGAGATTGACGTAATTTGTTTACAAAAAATATCTAAAAAATTGTGAAAATCATGAAATGGGAAAAAAAAATAAAAAATTCAAACTAAACTAGAAGCATCAGGAAGACCTTGACGCCAATCATCATCTCTATTCCTCGCCGTGACTCGTGGATTTCGGCTACTACGATTCACGTTGCCGTTAATATTAACGGTAACGTTACCGTTAGCTTCGGTTTGTTCTTTAACGGAGACGTTAGTCCGACAAATTGGACAATTTGGTGTATCTTTGAGCCATTCTTCGATACAAGACGTGTGGAATTCGTGTTTACACTCATTTAGCTGCCGGATTTCTTCACCGTCGGCGATTACATAGAGACATATGGCACATTCGTTTCCGATCTCCTTGTAATGTGTGTTTGTTGGCAATTTCTCATCGGGTTTAGGTTTGGGAGTGTTTGGCGAAGGAATTTCATCGATGATGTGAGGTTGAATATCGCCGGAGAAAGAGCTGGTGGTGGTGCTTCTACGGCGAGGAGAAGAGGATCTACGACGGTCGGAAGAGCAAGGTACGGCGAAGAAGAGAGCGTAAGCTAAGGAAGGAATAGCGACGATTGCGATGACGGCGAAGATTAGTTTGAGAGGAGAAAGATCGATGCTTCGAGGAGGAGCTGGAAATGGTGGAGGAGGTCCGACGATGATGAAAGTGGCGTTTGTAGTGACGATGTTGCCGGGGAAGACGGTGTTGGGAACTGTAGTGGTTGGAGTTGGTACGACGGCTCCGGCGCCGGAGCCAAAGGTTGTATTATTGAACATGATAGTGTTTTATATGAAAATTGTGGGCAAGGAGAGATAATGAAAAGTGATTTGGTTTTGGTTTTTTTGTTTTTTGTTTGGTCCGGCGAAATGTCAAAATAATATATTTGTTTAAGTGAATAAACAAAACAAAAAAATCGGCCACGATTCACAATTGGTCTTACAAATGTTATCTAAAGAGACTATTCAGTAAAACTTCACTTGTGGCAGGTTATATAATTTGTTTAAGCTCCAATCCAACAATCACTTTCATAAGTATTATTATTTAAGTGCTGTTTTTTTTTTTTTCCCATTTAGATGTTTCATCCGAATATAGATATAAATTGTTGTTCTCAGAGACAATCATATATTTCATCGGATAAAGCATTTGGATAATTTTGACAAAAGCATTTGGGATGGTTCTGACAAAATCATTCCAAAATTTTATAAAATTTTAAATACATCCTACATTTGAATGATGATAAATTTGTAAAATTTAATAAAAGATTAAAATACCTTCATCTGAAATTGTTTACCTTTCTTTCGTTCTACAGTACGTCTTAGATGATTCTAAACCTCCACTACCACTCTATTTTTGAATCGATTGTCACAAAAGTTTTTAATCTATATTAACAAAATATTATAATCTCTCTTATATTTTTATTGTTCTCTCTCATTTTTTTAATTTTCCTTTTCTTTTTTGTTATCTCCATATTTTTACTATTTCTCATTTTAAAATTTTTTTTTTTCTCATTTTTATACTCTTTTGTTTTCTTTCCCTCATCATTTTACTGTTTCTCTTTTATTTATTCTCTCACCTCATTTTCTTTTTACTCTCTCACCTCATCGATTATTTTCTCTCATCAATTTTACACTTTCATTTTTTACCGTCTCTCATCATTTTTATGTTCCCTCCTTTTTTTTACTCTCTCCCCATTTTTTACTTTCCCTTCTCTTTTTTTTTTGTTTTCTCTACTCATTTTTATTATTTCTCTTTTTTTTTTTCTCACTTTCCATCCTCATTTTTACTCATTCACCTCATTTTAAACAATTTTTTTATTCACTTTCCTCTTTTTTTATTCTTTCTTCTTATTTTTACTTTCTCTTTCCCTTTTACTATTTCTTCTCATTTTTACTCTTTTTTTTACTCTTTCAGCTCATTTTTACTTTGTTTCCTTTTTTTTTACTCTCTTTTTTTTTTTACTTATCTACTCATTTTTACTATTCATTCTCTTTTTCACACTATCTTCTATGTATTAATATATTTGGTAATAATTTTTTAAGTTTTATAAAATAATTATTTATTAAAATTTAACTATGTAACTAAAAAAATTTCAAAATTATTTTAAAAATAATTTTGATAGTTATGTACTTGTAAATATAATTTAGATCGTAAAAAAATAATTATTAGTTGGGACGTTAGTCTTTCTTTCCGTAAAAAATTATAGACTTTTATCATTGGTTTACATGGTTTTATTTAATTTTAATTGCATATCTTTATAATCTTTTATAGTATATTATTTTTTATTTACTTGTTTATACAATGAAAGAGGAAGGAGGATCTTCTTTGGTGTTTTGTTACGATGGTTACATGGGAGTAGTAGTTGGAAATTGGTGGTTGTCGGTGCCACTACGACTTATTTTTTCTTTAGTTCAACATTTATAACTTTATAGATTATTTATTTACTTCTATTTTGTTCCTCTTGGTTTGGGTCGCAAGCCAAATGAGCCAATGACTTTAGCGTTGAGGTAAATTGGTTTACTTGAGATACTTGTCAACATCATACATGTTTTTAGCCATATTTTATTAATTGATTTCAACACAAATTAATGGTAAAGAATTTGTTTGTTGATGAATGTAAGTAAGTTTCAAGGAAAGTGCAAGCCTATGACAACAACAAAGCTGTAATGTGTTTTGGAACTGAAGAGAGTAAAGATTTTTGCTATAATTTTGATCATAGACTAGTTTCTATGATTATACAATAAAAAAAAAACATAAATCAGTAGATAATTATGTTTGCTACTTCAGTTATGATTGGTGTCAGATCATTAAAAAGATGATACGATTTTTATAATGTGGAATTATTTCAAAGTAACATGCACTGATGGTAAGACCAAGGGGACAGTCCAAGATATAGTAAAGAGCTCTAACTACACAAAGTAGTCAAATAAATCACATGTTTTAAGAAATGGGAAAAATTCACAATAACAAATTTATGAAATTTTTGTTAAATGAGAATTTTTTTTGTTAAATTCAAAATGGGACTTCCTTTATGCGGTGCTCTTTAGTTGTGTTGGCTCATTGCTTGTGCTTTAATCTGAATGCTTG
The DNA here is from genome assembly GCA_023374145.1 of Lepidium sativum. Classification (NCBI taxonomy): domain Eukaryota; kingdom Viridiplantae; phylum Streptophyta; class Magnoliopsida; order Brassicales; family Brassicaceae; genus Lepidium; species Lepidium sativum. The sequence continues at coordinate 13,093 of JAKUCM010004456.1, read as the reverse complement.
ATAGCTGAATGTGTGGAGGAGTAGTTGTGAATATGTGTAATGTGTCTTGCTTTGGGTTTAGTTGGGTGTTGACTTTAAGCCAATTCTTTCAATAGATGGAACTTGCGCTTTTGCTGCTTTTGGTTGTTTTAGTTCCACACTCGATAGCTCATGGCTAGGTTTTGAATCTTTTCTCGTTGCCGCGGATAGAGTCAGTGTCAAGATGCTTCAGTTATAATCCATTGACGGTTCTTGTTTGAGTTATCGTTGAAAAACTTCTTATCGTTTACTATCTGGGTTTCATCAGTGTCGTATGCTTTTTATTTGCATTCGCTAAAGACATATTAACGTTTAGAATCCCTGAAATTTCTATATTGCTTCATCATTTTCATATTTTGATTTTGATAAACTGATAAATTTTTGTTTTTATATTTTTTATTTTTTATGACATGGGACTAATAAGTAGAAGCAACTTTGGGTAGTTTCCTAATAATTTTTATCTTATATGAATATTAACATTTTTATAAAAACAATTGACAGTGATACATCCTTGTCAGAAAAAATCGAGTTGACAGTGTGTATGTAATCTATATTATCACATGCACATTAACAAACTAGGATTAATGCATAATATGATAATAGTTATAATAAAAAAAAACTATTATCGTCACCGTTAAGTAACGGCGAGAAGGTTTCATCCAGGGCAGGCGTTAACTCGGTTGGTCCGTGTCTTCTCTCTGTAGAAAAAGAGGTGGAAGAGAAAAAATTAAAATCAAGAGATTTGTTGTGTTGGCGAAGCTACAGAGACTGAGAGTAATCATCGTTATGATGATGACAATACCTTCTGTATCGTGTTCGTGTTAGCTTTCCCCTCTTTCTGGGTTTATTTGTTCTTATTCCACAAGCTAAAACAAACGTTAACCCGAAAGGCAAAAGCAAAAAGAAGGAAAAAATTAACTCTTTTCTTTTTCTTTCATATCTTCTCCAAAAGTTTTGGGTTTGTGGGTGTTTTTAAGAAAGATACCAATTTGGGAAGTTATGTGGTGATTCATCTATATCTGAGAAGACTAGCGACGATTAGGGTTTCTTCATCTTGTTTAATTATGTCTATTGACTTGAATGTTACGGAGGCTTTCAGCTAAAAATTGGGAATTTGGTTGGATTTTATGTTCGATTAAGATAAGGAGGGTTAGATATATATATATATATATATATATACTTTGGTTTCGTTCTGATTAGCAATTGTTTATCTTTGGGAGAGGAAGATGAGAATTGCAAGTGATATTATAGTTGTTATTAGCTATGATATTCGTTTCTGGTGTGATCTGAAATGGTAGATACTTTGTTTAACGTTTTGACGATGGAGAATCATCATCCTTCTACTCTCTTGTCTATGGATTCAAGTGCTTCTTCTCATGAAGAGCTTGATTTGGAGATGAATAACCGGCAACCTCTGCTCTCTGGCCCTCCTGATATCAATTTGCCTCTCTCAGCTGAGCGAAGTCCTCCACCGCAGCCTTGGAACCTGGATTCTTGTGACATTTTGGATGTTGGGTTAGGTTCACAAGCATATGAGACTGAGAATTACATGAGTGTTGTGCCTAAAGTTGGGAGAAAATGTGCAAAACGGGTTGATAGTATCTGGGGTGCTTGGTTTTTCTTCAGTTTCTACTTTAAGCCTGCTTTAAATGAGAAATCTAAGGCGAAAATCGTCCGGGATAGTAATGGAATATCTGGGTTTGATAAGTCAGATTTAAAGCTTGATGTGTTTTTAGTTCAGCATGATATGGAGAATATGTACATGTGGGTTTTTAAGGAAAGGCCTGAGAATGCACTTGGGAAGATGCAGTTGAGAAGTTACATGAATGGACATTCTAGACAAGGTGAGCGTCTGTTTCCCTTTAGCGTTGAGAAAGGGTTTGTAAGGTCTCACAGAATGCAGAGGAAGCACTACAGAGGTTTGTCGAATCCGCAGTGTGTTCATGGAATTGAGCTGGTTGCTTTGCCAAACCTCACGTGTCTTGATGAGGAAGAGAGGAAAAGGTGGATGGAGCTTACGGGTCGTGATTTGAATTTCACCATTCCACCCGAATCTAGTGACTTTGGTTCATGGAGAAACCTTCCCAACACTGACTTTGAGCTCGAGAGGTCTGCTCCTGGTTTGAAAAATTCTTCTGCTAGCCACTCTAAGAAATTACTTAATGGATCGGGGCTCAATCTCTCAACTCAACCATCCAACCATTCAAATGGTGAAGCTACAGATCTATCTCCCTCTAGCCACAAGAAGAGGAAGGACTTGTTCTCAAACGGGATCCACGGGGAAGAATGTTGCTTACCCGTGTTACCACCTGTCGTCGAAGCTCAAAACGAGCTACCAAATTGGTCAAACGAGTTTAGTGGGGCCATGAAAAACATTTATGGACCTGTTACTGCAGCAAAAACGATCTACGAGGACGAAGAAGGTTACTTAATCATAATCAGCCTTCCTTTTGTGGATTTGAACAGTGTTAAAGTCTCATGGAGGAACACTCTCACACATGGAATAATAAAAGTTTCATGTATCAGTACATCGCGTGTACCTTTCATAAAGAGACATGACAGAACATTCAAGTTGACTGATCCTGCATCTGAGCATTGCCCTCCAGGAGACTTTATCAGAGACATACCGTTATCTAGCCGAATCCCGGAAGATGCAAATATTGAAGCGTACTACGATGGACCCGGATCGGTTCTTGAGATACTTGTCCCGAAACTTAGAGCTGGCCCGGAAGAGCACGAGGTGCGGGTGTGTCTCCGTCCCCATCTTGGTGGAAATGATCTTATGCTGACATAAAAAGCGAAACACATCTGTTCAATTTTCTTGTTTGTAGAAGAAGCTTATTATAGGAGTCATCTCTCATTGATACCGGCCACTCATATATAGGTGTTTTCACTGTTTTAATGGATGTTTCATTACATTGTTATCTTGCTCGTTGTGTTGGGACAAACCCTAGCCGTAAATTCAGTTTGGGTTTGTACAAAGAAAGAAAAATGGTTAACACCTTAGAATCAGATAGTACTAATTTGTCATATTATGTCTATAGCTTTGAGTACTGACTAAAACATCCAATATGTTATCATTTGTAACTGTAGTAGCTCGTTCAAGCAAATTCAGAAATGAATCATATCAGATACAATTTTAGGCTACTGACTGAGATCAAGCAAGAGTTGCTGTAGCGATCCGAAGAGAGAGTTATACTCAAACACTCTTGTCCATCAGCGTTTTTCTTGGTTTTAACCAGTTCGTGGTCTTTGAATTCCGTGAGATGAGAGTTCAAAGTCAATTCACTGCTCACAAAGAAGCGTTCCCTAGAGGCTGAATACAGATCGGCAGTGGGCATTCCATCTTCATCTGGGTGAGAAAATTGATACTCAGCAAGAATCTTGAAGACATTCTGAGCATTTGCTATTAAACTCTGTAGGACAAGGGCTGCTGTTTTGGCTGTTTGGGTTGTGCTTCCCTGTGCAAGCACCAACGGGAAGAATACGCCTTCGACATTGTATGGAGCAAACGTTGGAACATAGGTGTGCACCATTTTCTTGTCCCACACTGCCAATGGATTTAAGAAACATCAACTCAGGTCAAGAAGATCTTAAAAGTCTTGGGCAAATAACAGTGAGCAGAAAGAATCACAATAGAACTCAGTCATGATGAGCAATTAGCAGGATTATAGTGCTTACATAATGGAGCGTTGACATGGTCAATAGAGGCAACAATGCGTATGTTTTTTCCATGAAGCAAACCGGGCAAGTATTTGTTGTGATTCGGGATCTCTTAGAGCAAGGCCGTCAATTTTATGGACAAAAACACATAAGCAGTCCTTATCTTCGGAATGTGGACCATGTAGAAAGGAAAAAATATCATCCATGGAGCGTGAAGAAAATATTTCCTGATCTTTAGAATAGCTCGAACTCTTTCTTCTACATTTCAACAGCTCGGACAGAAGTTCAGCTAATGTTAAAAGAACCTGAATTTGCAACGTAGAAAAGAAGATTATGTTATTCTTATAGTTAATTTTTTTTCAATCCGAATAAACAGAGCAGTGCCGGAGAATGAATTGTTGCTTCCGAACTCAAAAAAGGGTACCTGTTTTAGATTTATGGAAGGGCGATGGCCATTGATGACCACAACAAAAATACTCACTCAAAGAAGTAGAGGCAAAATCTTCAATCAAAGCTTTCTTAGATCCAAAGCCATACATTAGAGGGCCAAAGCCACACCTGAAAGCAACAAAGGAAATGATCACACAATAAAATGATGACTCAGATGTAACATAGGTGTCTAACTTCTTGAGGAGAATTGCTGGAGAAGGTCCAAGATCAATCTGTAATGATTATGGAAACACCAGAATTATAAATAAACCTTCTTATATTGCTCTGAATAATTTTCTACCATGGGTATTCTAACTTCTTTTAGTAGCATATGCTTGTCGAAAGCCAGGGCTTTTCTCACCTCAGCTCAAAGACCCACTTTGGGTACATAGTATTGTATTCGCTCAGAAATCTCATTTGCGTGCTTTATTTCGATTTTAGATGATGTTTCCCTAAGCTCCTGAAACACATAATATTGTCCATAACTTGTCAAGGAAAGCGTTTACGGCCAAAGCAAAATTTGGGAGTGATATCCAAAAATCACCTGTTGATCAGAGAGCTTGTGGGCTGACTGTTTGCTTGCCCCACCCAATTCTTTTGCCAGAAAGTAGTTTCTTGAGAACCCACACTTATCTTCTTCTATGTTGTCAATGTCCTCCATTTTCGTAGGAATACTCAAAGAACAATACTACTTTAGTTGAATTCCTATGTAGGAAACAGTGCCCTGAGACAGCAGCCATATGAGAGTATTACCGAAGTTTTCAAGCACTGAATGAACAATGGCTTAACAAATAAGCAATACCTTAACTCATCTGAAGGCTTAAATTTTGAAGCAACAAACTAAAATATCAATTAGAGAGACGAACAAAAGATGCTTACTTCTATTCACCCAAAGTTTTAATATTTCACCTACTGATTTCAACAGAACATTCTATTAATCAATCTTAAAATTAAAGCAATCAGAGCGATCAAAATCGCTAGAAGGATAAAATTAAGAGAAGAACAGATCATGGTAAGGGTCGACTAAAGGCGTGATAACCTAAATCGGATTCGACTGTAAAGTGATAAAAATCGTACCTTTCTGTCGCCGGGAAACGTGAAGAGAGCAACGAATCAAACGGGGCTGACTGAAACAAGTTACGAACTGAAGAAATTGGTTTCAGGTATTTGAAAGGCCTAAATCCCCTAACTATCACGAAAAGAGACACGAGATGAAACTTCCAAGAGACAATGAAACATCTGGAGGCAAACGAGATTGCAATACTCTCTGTCAATTTTCCCGCTCGTTTTCCTTTGTCTTTCTTGGTTACAACTCTACGTCGTCGTTTTTAATACCGTAAAATCGAATGGGCCATATGTTGGTCCATTGGACCATATGTTATGTATATTAAAAGATCCAATGGGCCATATGTTATTTTAGCAGGAGAGTATTAACTAAATGACAATCGCACGGATAGATATTAAAAACCGTCGATTAGAAAACAATCCAACGGATCATATCAATCAAAAAAATTAAGAGGAAACAGAAAACACAAACATGCGTCCTCCTATATAAATGAGAAAACGTCTCATCTTTTGTTCACATCTTACACATCGCAGTCCAAATAGATTTTGTTTTCTGGGAAAGTTAAAATGTCTGGAAGAGGAAAAGGAGGAAAAGGATTGGGAAAGGGAGGAGCAAAAAGGCATCGGAAAGTCCTCCGGGATAATATTCAGGGAATTACAAAGCCGGCGATTCGTCGTTTAGCGAGAAGAGGTGGTGTGAAGCGTATTAGCGGTTTGATCTATGAAGAAACTCGTGGTGTTCTTAAGATCTTTCTCGAGAATGTGATTCGTGATGCTGTTACTTATACTGAGCATGCTCGTCGGAAAACTGTCACGGCGATGGATGTTGTTTATGCTTTGAAGAGGCAAGGAAGAACTTTGTATGGATTTGGTGGTTAAGATGGTGAAATCGGATTTTGTAAATCGGATTTGTTTTAGGGTTTGTTAATTCTGGATTTTGTAATCGGATTTCTCAACTGTTGTTAGGGTTTCGTTTTGGAATATTTTTAATGATTTGAACTTCATTTGCTTCCTAAAATTTATCTTCGATTTGTTTCGAAAGCTCCCATTATCGATTTATCGTCTTTTTATATATTCTAATAATATAAAATACGAACAGAAATTATATCGCAATTATACAGTAATGTGGCAATTAGGGAAAGCTAATAACATAAATGATCCCTTGAGATGATCTTCCTTTGTTTTCTTCATGGAATAGTTAGATTATGATTTACAACACAAGTTCGAACAAGTTTTCGAGAATACGTGAGATTGTTATGGTGATAAGCGTATTTTTGAGCTCTATAGAAAAAAACAAAAACGATGAATCGATGACAGTGAAGGTCTTTAAAATATTGGATCACAATCACCAGATGGGCCGAAACAATAAAAGCCCAAATCCAGTAAAAGCAACACGTGAGTGACTCTTGTGCAAATCTTAAATTCATTACACAATTCATCAAAATAAATTTCTTTTTTTTTGTCAAACAAAATCATGTTTATTATAACCATTAATTTTAACAGAATCTCATCACTTCTCTTCGAAATAACGGTTCTTCTAGACATATATCATAGGTTGGGTTTTCAAATCAAATTTGGACATTGTGTAGTCGAGCTCTAATAAAGTTTTAAAATGCTATGAACATTTTACTCATATAATCAAATTAACAATGAATATATTAAAATCGACACATGTTTTTATATAAGGGACCCTTTTAAAAAAAAAATCAAACAAAATCGAATTCCAATTTGGGGATATTTGGTGAAATTAGGGTTCTTCGATGTGAAATTGGGGTTGAAGATCATCTGTTCGTTTAATTGGGGTTTTTTTGTGAAATTTAATTAATCAGGTAGATTAAGTGAAATCTAATTAATGATTACAAAATACAGATGTCATTAATGAAAAGCGAAAGCTATCAACATCGAAGAATTTGAAGATGGTAAGAGAGATTCGCCATTGAGGTTGAGTCCCAAAACCTCCAAAGGAAATACACGTTGTTGTTTCTTTGCTCTAAGGTATCTTCGACGGGACGTTGAAACGAGCTCAGAACACGAAATCGATCTTCTTTCTTCTTCTTGCGTTTTCCTTATCCGTCGTCTGGAGAACCATTTGATTGATCTCTTAGGTGATCTTTCTGTTTTCTTATTTTCGTCTCTTTGCTAGAAATTTGGAGTTCTGAGAATTCGTTTACTCGCTTGGATGATGAAATTCTGCACGATTGTTTGTATGTTTAAAGGAGTTCAAGTTGAATGATTGACTCTTTAGTAATTGATCATTATCAATTACTGTAGATCTTTGAGTTGAAAGATTATCAAGGTCTTAAAGTCTGTTACTTGTTTTGTCTTTTGTAGTTTTGGTAAGAATTATCCTCAACCCCAATTTTATTCTCAAGAATCCTAATTTCCCGAAAAATCCATAAATTAAGAATGAGAATGCAAAATTGGAATTCGATTTTGTTTGATTTTTTCAAAGCATGAAACGGCATCGTCGTTTCCATTCTAAATGCAACTCTTAAATCGCGGTTAGTCGCTTTTTATATTTAATTGCGTACGTAGTTTTATGTATATATTATACAAGATGGTGTATGAAAATAAAAAATGAAAAAAGTTTCTGGCACAAAACAAAGAACCAAAAAATTCGTATTTAAAAACTGAGAAAATGATAAGTGTAGAGGGGAAAAATTCGTCAACCCTATATATTATCACTCAAATTCTTTTTCCATTTTTCCATTTAAGATGGAGAATGCATGAGAATAACAAGAATTAAAAAGAGTCTATCACCGCTACAAGGAAAAGCAAAAGTGTTTTTGTGGATAATGGTATCCTTTTCGTTTCTCCAGATTATGGTGGAGATTCATTTTCCGACAAATAGTTCATAAGTAATGAAGATGGTTTTTGCACCAGAGTTATAGCGAGATTGTATTTATCTGAACTCAATTCCAAAACGATTGAAACGATACAAGTTGTTAACAGATAATAAAATAAAAAAATTGATGGTTTTCTTAGAACCACAAAAAATAACATTATTGGAGAGTTTTTATTAGAGTGTCTTAAATATTATTAAATAATTATATATGAGAAAAAGTGAGTTAAAAAATAAATTTTAATAATAAAATAAGCTAAGAAACCTATTAAAGAGTTTTTTAAATAAGAAATTTTCATAGGATTTCTTAAGAGTTTCTTAAATTTTTAATAATAAAATAAGTTAAGAAACCCTTAAGAAACTCTTGATAATGGTGGCCTAACTACAACTTGTGTGATTCCTAATGTTACCACAAATCGACACGTTGTCAGTTATAAGACACAAGTGCTTAAATATAGGAGTATATGAGCATTTCCGATGGCAAAAGATTACATGAATCCCTTTTAAAAAAATTATTATCTTAATCCATTTGATTTAATAATTAAGTTTTGTTTTTTTCTTCTAAAAATGTAATCTTTTATAATAAATAATATGACATGTGAGTCTCTAAGAGAATGTCCAAAATTTCTCAAATAAGAGATGTTTTTCACTTCTCTTACTTCATTTTTAATTAGTAGGAACCATAGAGAAGGATCCCGTTGCACATGAAGAATGGTTGTTGGCTCAAACATACTTTGAAGTCACATTTGTCAACACTTAAATTTATATATAGTGGCTAAACCCAATTCTATTGGAGTGAAATGATGCAGACGCCAATTAGCTTTTACCTTATCGTTTTATGAATGTATTAATAATGGTATTTGTAACTCGATGATGTGACATTTTGTCCTTTCTCGCATGGATCAATTCAATTTCGTGATTCTTAAAGGTTCTATGTTCTTATGAGTCGTATATGTTACGATAGTTGATAATATATTCACGATTTAATTGTACAGGGATATAAATATATCTTTCTTTGATCAATTGGTTTGGTTCAAGAGTCAAGTACTGTTTTTTTCAAACAAAACCAATCCACTTGACACTGATGTTGGATACACTCTCATCGTTTGTGGGCCTCTGTATGTAAGTTCCATCTAAATTCGGATAACTTGAATGATTTATTGACTATCTTTCACATTCTGACTTATCTAAGTTAAGGGATTAGGTATACACTACTTTTTCTGTGATAATCTTTAACCTTTTGATTTCGGTTCTCTTTTTTATTTGGGAGTTAGTTTCCTATGACTCTTTTAAGCACAATTTGTAGTAGACGTTAACGGCTTATTAGTTAATAATTTAATATTTTTGATTCTCTTTAAATCTTTAGATTGATGTGTGTAGAATTAAGTACTGAGTTGTTTCGGTCTTATTAATCATGTTAATAAGATATTTATACAAGAGTAGAAAAACCCTAATCGAATGAGAATAATGTAAATATGTAAGCCTAACCGACTCTAAATATAAACGGAATACAGAAAAATAAGTAAATCTTCTAAATATTTTCTTAACAATGTAATTGTCTCTCGACATGTTGTGAACATAACAAGTTGAACCGAAACCCTTCATGTGTGAATAGCCTAGTGGAATACCATGAAGAACTTCATAAAGCGATTTGCCTTGGTGAATATAAGAAGGTGTTCGGTTAATCACATGTGCTGCTGTCAATATCGCTTCACCCCATAAAAGTTGAATTTGGATATAGAGCATTTGATGCAGTCGAATATGTTCCATCAGATGAGACATATTATGCGACCTTGCGATGCAAATCCAGTCGTACGATAACATCATTGGAGGACTCGAAATCCACTCTGATTTTTAGATATATATTACCTTGTAGAAACAAAAGAATGAATCGTTGCTCTTCACTTATACATATTCACACATGCTATAATTAAGTTAATTATGATCTATTTTGACCAACTTATCGATTACTTCTACTGCAAATTGCGATATTAGTACAAAAATTATATGAGAACAAACGAATATAGTTGACAAAGAAAAAAACTAAAATTTTATTCATGAATTTTATAAGTATGGTTTTTTTTTTCCAACGGCAAATAACAATGATAACTAAAAAACGGCACTCATAGACCAGACACACGACCTGATTTGGTTAGGACGTCTGCTTTGTAGTTCAGGGCTCTGGGGATGACAGAAAGCGAGCAAGAGGAGAACCTGGAAGCCAGCCTTCAGAGATCTTCATGGTATGGATAAAACGCCGGCCAGTCTTCCGGGTATTGAAGAACTTGATATGCCATCTCGCAGTCAGTTGAAATCTCCACTACTTCAATCTGCAGCTCTAATAGCGCTTCCATTGCCCATAGAACGCCCTCCACCTCCACATGCAAGCCGACAAACTTTGATGAACTCGTCTTGATCCCGAATATATTCCTCCCACTGAATCTGGAAAGCAAAACCATCCGAGCCTTGAATAAAGGCACGTGTCTTTCCAGGACGCATCCACGTAGCATTTATAGCCAGTGAAGCTGAGATTAGCTGTTGTTGGAAATATCATCGCCGATTTAAACGAATTAGTGTTAGCTATGTTGTGATTCCACGTACACCTTGTGTCCTGATTGGCCACTGTCCACTCGGATTGGTCTGATTGTGCACGACCCAAAACTATTCTCGGGTCTAAGTCCTCCTGTGTAAAATGAATCCATTTCTAGCTTTCCATATATGCCAAATTATCCATGGAAAAATGTTATTACTTCCTAGCTCAGCGGTACTGGTCAGTAAGTAATCTAGGTTATATCAGACTGACATACCCGGGAACACACCCGGTGGAGATGGTATAGCTGATAAAGCCCAAACCTGAACTGCTGGTGGACAGTCAAATATAACATGATTGATTGTCTCACTCTCGGCTCCACATCTCTGACATCTCGCATGGTTCCCCAATCGACGTCTTACCAGACTTTGACAGACAGCCATACATCCCGATAACATCTGCCAAAGAAAGTGTTTGATCTTAGGCAGACAATCAATTTTCCAACATCGCTTATATAATGTGTCTAAGGAAGGACCTGCTAGGTGTTGGCTCCCCGTCTTTTCCTCCCTAGCTAATTCATAACCCGATTTGACATTATACCGCCCGGAAACAGTATAATGCCTACCCCAAAAGTCCACTCATGGGTTTTTGCAAACGAATTGCCAGTATCAACCTAACATCTCGGGGGTCAAAATACTGACGGACTAAAGTCTCTTTCCACTGACCCGAATGACGATCTATAAATTGGTCGACCGTCATATCCGGAAATAAATACAGATCGGACCATCGCGCTGGTCTTGGCTGAATATCCGGAATCCACGGGTCTTGCCATATCTTTATGTGTTTCCCATCCCCTATTTTCCTGATAAGGCCTTTCAATATCAAAGGGCGGCCTGAAATAATACTTTTCCAGCCGTACGATGCTCCCGGTCTAAGCGGGACCTCCAATAAACTGACATTATTATAGTATTTCCCTTTTAACACCCCTGCCAAGAGCGAATCGGGGAAAACCAACAATCTCCATATCTGTTTGGCCAATAGTGAGGAATTAAAATCCTATATCATCCGAAAACCCAAACCTCCCTCGTTCTTGGGTTTACATAACTCCTCCCACTTTTTCCAATGGATTCCACCATTGGATCCCTAGTTTACCCACCAAAAATGGGCAATTGCCGACTGGATATGCCCTAATACTGATTTCGGCAATCTATAACAGCTCATAATGTACGTTGGTACGACCGTAAGGATATATTTAATTAAAATTTCCTTCCCAGTCTTTGATAATAGTTTACTTGACCATTTAGCTACCCTAGCTCTCAGCTTTTCCACTATAAATGCAATCACTTTTGCTTTCGAGCCTCCTAAATTCTCCGGTAGGCCCAAGTACAAACCCATTTCTCCTATGTTTGGAATCGCCAAAATCTGTTGGATCTGTACTTTGATCCCCTCCTCAACTTTCTTACCAAACTGTATTGAGGATTTGTCAAAATTTATCCTTTGACCCGATATTGATTCATAATCCCCCAAAATTTGTCTAACTTTTGTCGCTTCCTCTGTGGTAGCTCGACAAAAGAACACAATGTCATCTGCGAAGAGTAGGTGCGAAATTGGTGGACAAGTTCTACCAATTTTAATGCCTGTAATTGTACTGTGCTGCTCTGCCGTCTTAAGTTTGGCTATTAAGACCTCAGTACAAAGTATAAATAAATATGGGGATAGAGGATCCCCCTGCCTCAACCACCTATGCAGAATAATACGCCCACGAGGTATACCATTGAGTATTACCGAGTATTCACCACTCGTAATACACCACATCACACATTTTATCCAATGGTTACAAAAACCTAATTTAGTCATTATAGCCGCCAAAAAATTCCATTTTACTCTATCATAAGCCTTGCTCATGTCAGTTTTTATGGCCATATAGTTTCCACTCACCGAACTATTTGTTGATAAAGCATGCACCATTTCCTGAGCAATCAAAATATTGTTCGATATCAACCGTCCAGCCACGAAAGCCGATTGTGTTTCTGACACAATATTAGGTAACAATGTTTTCATCCTCAAACATAATATCTTAGCTATCAACTTATATCCAATATTACATAAACTAATAGGCCTAAATTCCGCCATCCGTGTCGGGGTTCGAACTTTTGGAATTAGGCATATGTTCGTCTTATTAAGCCTCTTATCAAATACCCTATCCCGGAGAAAATTATTCACCAGGCTCAACAAGTCTCCTTTTACGGTGTCCCAGGAATGCTAAAAAAACAGGGCTGTCATTCCATCCGGCCCCGGGCTTTATCGGGGTCCATTAGGAAAAGTGCCATTTTAACTTCTCCCTCTGTTGTTGGTCGGATAAGAACCTGGTTATTCAAGTCCGTGACCTTACTATGTATGTCCTCTATATCTACCACTTCATTACCATTAGTTGTGAATAAGTTTGTAAAGTACTTGGACGCCTCATGTATAATTTCGGAATCCTTCTCAACCCAGTTTCCATGTCTATCCATTAATCCATTTATCCGATTTCGTGCTCTCCTTTG
>JAKUCM010004455.1:0-27234 GCA_023374145.1 Lepidium sativum | reverse complement strand
AAGGAGGCACCATGTCACATGGTTGGCGTCGAATTTTACGTGTTTGGGACCTACTAGCTAATTGGGATGGGCCATAGGCAACGGTCAATCCATCAACTTATGGGAGAGAACCGGCTGTCACTTAGCTGCCAAAAAGCTCCAATTGGCCATGCATCAAATACTCAACAATCACAAAAAGTTATAGACCTTTTCAAGGCTAACTCAATCAATTGGGACCCTGAGAAAATATATCGAACTCTACCAAATCTGTTGTAGGAAATCTTTTTGTTAAAACCAAGATCAAAAGAAAAGTCAAACATGAGGATATAGCTCGGAGAATTCATTCAATCAATCCAAATTGTGCAATATGTGGTAAAGAGGAATCAATCTCCCACATGCTGTAGATTTGCTAAAACAGTCTGGGACCAAGTCCCAATTGTGGACTAGACCAAGCACTAATTTTCAATTTCCTTCCAATATGGAAGAGTATAAATCGTACTTCTTGTTTCCCTCCTACTGATTTGGAAGACTCTCCTCTCGCAGGCTGGATTTCATGGAACCTTTTGAATTCCATGAACAATCTAATTTTCAAGGATAAAATCTGGACTGAATCTGAAACCATCAACAAGGCGATAATAGATGCAAAAGAATGGTGCAAAGCCCACTTGGAAAAGAAACAAGAAAGTACATATAACCATTCATTTATAAATGAACTTTCTAAGTTTGTCTCGAATTATTAAATTGTTTTTGTATAGTTGGTCTTGAATTTTGATATTTATTCGATGGAGTTAATTGATAGCTTATAATTCTACTTTAGCTTAGTAGAGTTAGGTATAGTATGTTTATACCTTGGCAGAGTTTAAATAAATTTTCCTATAGTTTGGTATAGCTCGGTAGAGTTAGGCAGTGTTTATTTAAATCATGGCAGAGTTTGCTTCAAATGTGTAGATTTATTTATATAGTTTGCCTAGTGTTTGGTATAGTTAAGTTGAGTTAAAGTCTATCTACAGCAAGGTAAATTTTAGAAGTAGTTTCATATAATTTAGAATTGCCTTAATATATATTGGTAGAGTTTGAAAGAGGCATAGTTTTGTGTAGTGTAAATGATGCAAGGTAGAGTTTTGTTAAGTGTAGGTGATGCATGAAAGACTTTTTGTAGAGTGCAGATGATGCATGACAGAGATAACACTACTATGGTAAATTTTGATAGAGTTTATATGAAGCATGGTAGAGTTTGGTGGAGTATAGATTGCGCGTGGTCGAGTTTAGAACTACCGGTAAAGCATGAAATAGTCGTATAGAGTTTATATAATACATGGCAGAGTTTGGTGGAGTGTAGATGGTGCTTGGAAGAGTGTAGAATTATCAAGGTAGAGCATAGTATAGATTTATAGATTTTATATAACGCATGGAAAAGATTTATAGAGTTTATATTTTGTAGGTACGCGTCAGGCATCTATGTCCAAAGTCTCTAGCAGAGATCTACCATGCTTTGCATGGATATGTTGAAGATCAGAAAGTAGACAATCTGATACGAGACATAATTCTTGATCTTGTGGTAGTGTTTGCATGAGTTCATTTGATATGTAACTCAATTGTACCTTAAAGATTTGTTGATTTAGATCGAAATAGTCATGCACCATCCGCACAAACTCATCATAATGTACATCTTTGCTCACTTCCAAAATTTTGTAACCAAGAGAAGTATCCACTAAAAAAAACCAATGATTTTGGTCGAATTTCCAATTTCTTTAAACTAAGATTATTTGATATATAGCTCAAATAACAAAAAAAAATGATGTTATAAATAAGAAATGTGGTAAAGCAATAATAGTCATTTGTGTGCTTCAATGATCTACGGTTGTAAGAAGTGTGCGAGAAAATCTGTCACATAGTGTAGTAAATCTATCAAACTCTGTCAAACTGTCGTTACTAACTTTGCCAAGTTATGATAGATAATCTATCAAAATATGTCACACATGGGTACAAAATCTACTAAAGTTTGCCAAAATATCTTTACTAACTGATATGATCATGGAAAGCAGCAAGGAAGGTAAAGAGAATTTGGAGCTAAGAAATGAAGATCACGAGAGAGCTTTGGAGATTCCAGCCGGTCCAATTACAAGATCACAGGCTAAACAAATCAAGGAGAGCATTTTTGGACTTTTACTTGCCAAGTCCAAACCACTTTAAGCCTTCTACAAGTCCAAGAGAAGTCCTAAATCAAGTCTTAAAGTTCAGCCCATGAATAGTGACGAATTTGGAAGACTAAAAGATATTTTGGAGGCCAAAAGTTCAAGAGTCATACTCATTCAATTCATAGTAAATTGTGATATTTACTTGTCATTTATGTAGTAGTCTTTACTCTTCATCTTTAGAACATTCAATAAGTGTAGAGGAATCTAGAGAGTCCTTTCTTTTCTTTATAAACTCATGTAATTCTCATTTGTGAGGATCCAACTTTTTATCAATAAATTTGATAGTGATTTTTTTTTTGTTCTTTGTGAAATTTTCTATCTTTTTTGGTGTGTCATATCCAATGGATCAAATTGGTTTATCAAGTGATTTCCATCACACTTATGTGACCATTCCTAGCCATTGGCGTGAAGGGGCAAGTCGAAACAGCAACAATCTTTGGTTTAATATACTAAAGATGGGGGCTACTTGATTCAACATTTTGTGGTTCTACCATCTTGCTTAATTGAAGGCGAGTTGAACAACAACAATCTTAGGTTTGATATACCTAAAGTGGGGGTTACTCAAATTCTTTGAATACCAAGGACTATCCTCACAACTTGGAATGGCGATTCTTTCGGGATTCCGCGTCATTTGGTATAAGAGCACACTTCCAAGTTAGTTAATCTTTTCATTTTTATCTATTCATCTTCTATCTTTTCATCTTCCACCTTTCCAACTTATATCTTTTCATCTTTTATCCCTTCATCTTCTATCTTTTCATCTTCTATCTTTTCAATTTCTATCTTTTCAAATTTTCTTCTTAATTAATTAGAAGAAAACAAAAAAAGCAAGAAAAAAAGAGAAAAACAAAGAAAAAAACTATTCATCTTCTATTATTTATAAAAAAAAATGTGTTCCTTGTCTGTTTGTGTGCCAAGATCTATCTAATACCTGAGTTGTGTGATACTTTTTTGGTAAATTACCTTTGGGGAAATCAAATCAAAGAGTGTTTGATTAGCTCTATAAAAAGATTTTGAGATTCAAAAAGAGAGGAAAAAGGCGTAAGGTTGTGAGAACATTTGAGAGAAAAACCAATAATTTGAGGGAAACATTTTTTTGTCAAACACTTGAGAGATTGTGAGGCATTTTTCTATTAATGAATATTTTTTTTACAGGTTCAAAGTATGTCAAACGACAATCTTGAGGGTGAGCAAATACAAGGAATTCCAAATCTCCAAATTCAAGCTTTGATGGGAGAGATGACCCGTTTATTGAGAGTTGAGATGGAGGCAGTCAATGAAGGTTTGAATCAAGTTAAAAATTAGATAACACTTAGGCAACAACCTCGGCTCCCTAACGTACAAGGAGATCCACCACCGGCGAAAGTACAAAGAGGCGGTGTTGAGTACTATGGTCGAGATGAACACTCATCTAACTCGAGTCGAGGGAGACCTAGACGAGCTAGGGAAGAAAGAGGTCGGGTTGAAGATAATTTAAGAGGACTTAAGATGAAAATTCCATCATTTCAAGGAAAGAACGATCCAGATGCCTATCTCGAATGGGAGAAAAAGATTGTACTTGTTTTTGATTGTCAAGACTATTCCGAGCTAAACAAGGTACGAGTTCAGCCACTGAATTTTATGATTATGCTATCAATTGGTGGGATCAAGTGGTGACAAACAGGAAAAGAAATAGAGAAAGACTCATTAAGACTTGGGAAGACATGAAAACCTTGATGAGACGACGATTTGTTCTTAGTCACTATCACCAAGAGATACATCAAAAACTTAGGAGATTGGTGCAAAGCAACCGAAGTGTGGAGGATTACTTTCAAGAGATAGAAATACTTATGATGAGAGTCGATATAGACGAAGATTGTGAGGCTACCATGGCCAGATTTCTTAGTGGTTTGAATCTTGAAATCCAAGACCAAGTAGAGATACAACACTATGTGGAATTAGAAGATATGTTACTTAAGACTATCTTGGTGGAGCAGCAGCTCAAGAGGAAGGGTACCACACGTCAAACTTATGGCATGAGTTATACTACTCAACGTCCTAGCTACACCACAGTTCCAAAGCAAAAGTTTGAATCGAAGCCGAATACTAGCCGACAAGAAGTCAAAGGTAAGTTGAACCCTCTTCTACAAGAAATCGCGATGTGTAATGTTTTAAGTGTCATGGCAGGGGACATTATGCAAATGAATGCTCAAACAAGAGGGCCATAATACATAAATTCAATAGAGAGTATGAAACCGAAGAAGAAGTGGTTTTAGATTTCATGTCATCTCAAGATGAGCTGGAGTTACCTGCAGCCAAAGGTGATCTTTTGGTAGCTAGAAGGTCTTTGAGTGTGCAAGGTAAACTAGAGGAAAATGTGCAGCATGAGAATTTATTCCAGACTTGATGTCTTGTTCTTGTTAAGGTGTGTAGTCTTATAATTGATGGATGGAGGTGTGCGAATGTGGCGAGTACTACACTTGTGGAGAAACTGGGATTGACTAGTCGAAAACATCCCAAGCTATATAAGCTTCAATGGTTAAGTGAGTTTGGAGAACTCAAAGTGTCAAAGCAAGTTGTCATTCCATTTAGCATTAGGAAGTATAAGGACGTGGTGATTTGTGATATTGTGCCAATGGAGGCTGGACATATTCTTCTTGGGAGACCGTGGCAGTTTGATCGGAAAGTTTTTCATGATGGTTTCACCAACAAGCATTCATTTGGTTATAAGGATAAAACTTCTCTCTCTCTTCCTATGACTCCTAATGAGATCTACCAAGATTATTTGCTTCTAATGCAACGTGAGGAGAAGCTATGAGTGACTCAAATACAAAACATCAAAATGAAAGTGAGTTTGAGAGAGATCACTAAGAAAGAGTGAACTTAAGAGTGAAACACACAAAGAGCGAAAAGAGAAAAAACACCAAAATTTTATTCTGAGGTCAAGTGAGATAAAGACACCTTTGGTTTCATATCAACCTATATTTGTACTTATGTAAAAAGAGGTCTTTATGAGTTCTACTAACCTTGACCCCGGTTTGCCTAGTAGTGTTTCTTCTTTGTTGCAGAATTTTGGAGATGTATTTTCGGATGAGAACCCTAGTGGTCCACCTCAAATCCGAGGGATTGAGCATCAAATAGACTTTGTTCCCGGAGCATCCATTCCAAACCGTGAGACCATGAGTCCATGTGTCGTGCCCGTTTTACTAGTTCCTAAGAAGGCTGGAACTTAGCGCATGTGTGTTGATTGTAGATCCATAAATAATATCACGGCAAAGTATAGACACCCAATTCCTCGCTTAAATGATATGTTAGATGAGCTGTATGGTTCTTGTGTCTTTTCTATAATTGATCTTAAGAGTGGATATCAGCAAATTCGAATGAAAGAGGGTGATGAATGGAAAAGAACTTTTAAAACAAAACATGATCTTTATGAGTGGTTAGTCATGCCTTTTGGATTACCTAATGCACCCAGAATGTTCATGAGGTTAATGAACCATATTTTGAGACATTTTATTGCTTTGTTTGTGGTTGTCTACTTTGATGATATTCTAGTTTTTAGCAAAATTTTGGAAGAGCACAATGAGCATTTGAAATCGGTTTTAGGTGTACTAAGAAAGGAAAAACTATATGCTAACTTGAAAAAGTGTACCGTTAGTTTAGATAACCTTGTGTTTCTAGGCTTTGTTGTAAGTGCACAGGGCATTCAAGTAGACGAGGAGAAAGTGAGAGCAATTCGAGAATGGCCAAGTCCTAAAAGCGTAGGAGAAGTTTGAAGTTTCCATGGCCTTGCTGGATTCTATAGACGGTTTGTTCGTAATTTTAGCATTATTGCTGCCCCACTTACTGAAGTGATCAAGAAAGATGTTGGATTCAAATGGGGAGAAGCTCAAGAGAATGCGTTCCAACAACTTAAGGAGAAACTCACCAATGCACCACTTTTATCTTTGCCTAACTTTCTTAAAACATTTGAGATTGAATGTGATGCATCAGGTGTAGGAATTGGAGTTGTGCTTATGCAAGAGAAGAAGCCAATTGCTTACTTTAATTAGAAGCTTGGACGAGCAGCTCTAAACTACCCGACTTATGACAAGGAGTTGTATGCTTTGGTTGGAGTTTTGCAAACATGGAAGCACTATCTTTGGCCAAAGGAGTTTGTGATTCATACAGATCATGAGTCTTTGAAACACTTGAAGGGTCAACAAAAACTAAACAAACAACATGCTCGTTTATATAAATGTTTCCTTATGTCATACGGTATACGCAAGGAAAGGAAAACGTTGTGGCTGATGCTTTATCAAGAAGATATGCACTACTATCTACTCTTGATGCTAAGGTTCTTGGTTTTGAGCACATTAAAGAGTTATAGAAACTGACTTTGACTTTCAAGAAGTGTTTAGGACTTGTGTGAAGCATGTGTATGGAAAGTTCTATCTTCATGAGGGTTTTCTATTCTATGAAAATAAATTGTGCATTCCTAATTGTTCTTTGAGAGATCTTTTGGTTATGGAATCACATGGAGGAGGCTTATGGGACATTTTGGCGTCTCCAAGACCATGGTTGTTCTAAAAGAACATTTCTATTGGCCGCATATGAAAAGAGATGTGGAACAAATTTGTGCGAGGTGTGTTACTTGTAAGCAAGCTAATTCTAAAGTCCAACCTCAAGGTATGTATCTCCAATTGCCTATTCCGAGTGAACCATGAACTGATATCTCAATGGACTTTATCATTGGGTTGCCTAGAACTAAGAGAGGTATGAATTTTATCTTTGTGGTAGTAGACCGATTTTCTAAGATTGCACATTTTATTCTTTGTCACAAATCTGATGATGCTACATTTGTTGCTGATTTGTTCTTTGAGGAAGTTGTATGTTTACATGGCATGCCTATGACGATTGTTTCAGATCGAGACACTAAGTTTCTTAGTTATTTTTGGAAAATTTTGTGGGCTAAGTTAGGAAAAAAGTTATTGTTTTCTACTACTTGTCATCCACAAACTGATGGACAAACTAAAGTAGTCAATATGACTTTATCCACTTTGTTGCGTGCTATAATTAAAAAGAATATCAGAACTTGGGATGATTGTTTGCCTCATGTTGAGTTTGCTTATAATCATTCCATCAACTCGGCTACTAACTTTTCACCTTTTCAGATTGTGTATGGTTTAAATCCCTTAACTCCATTGGATTTATCACCTTTACCTTTCAATGAGCTTGTGAACTTAGACAAGAAAAAGAAAGCTAAGATGGTCAAGAAGCTTCATGAAAAGATGAGGCTTAACATTGAGCAAAAGACTAAGCAATATCAAAAGCAAGCCAACAAAGGAAGGTGTGAGAAGAGCTTTACACCCAGAGACTTAGTTTGTGTTCACATGAGGAAGGAACGATTTCCAACTCAAAGGAAGTCTAAGCTAATGCCAAGGGCCATTTGTTCATTTCGAGTCTTAGAAAAGATCAATGAAAACACCTACAAGATAGACTTCCAAGTGGGTACAAAATCAGTTATAGCTTTAACGTTTTTGACTTGTTTCCTTTTGATGAAGATGAACCTGATTTGAGGTCAAATCCTTTTCAAGAGGAAGGGGATAATATGATCATGAAAAGTAGCAAGGAAGCTAAGGAGAACTTGGAGTTAAGCAATGAAGATCACAAGAGAGCTTTGGAGATTCCAGTCGGTCCAATTACAAGATCACATGCTAAACAAATCAAGGAGAGCATTTGTGGATTTATTCAAGGGCTTTTGGACAAAAAACAACATAATGAATCCATTGGACTTTACACTTTCCAACTCCAAACTACTATGAGCTTTCTACAAGTCCAAGAGAAGTCCTAAATCAAGTCTTAAAGTTCAGCCCATGAATAGTGACGAATTTGGAAGACTAAAAGATATTTTGGAGGCCAAAAGTTCAAGAGTCCTTCTCATTCAATTCATAGTAAATTGTGAAATTTACTTGTCATTTACGTAGTAGTCTTTACTCTTCATCTTTAAGACATTCAATAAGTCTAGAGGAATCTAGAGAATCCTTTCTTTTCTTTATAAACTCATGTAATTCTCATTTATGAGGATCCAAATTTTTATCAATAAATTTGAGAGTGATTCTTTTTTTGTTCTTTGTGAAATTTTTGATCTTTCTTGGTGTGCCATATCCAAGGGATCAAACTGGTTTATCAAGTGATTTCCATCACACTTGTGTGGCCATTCCTAGTCATTGGCATGAAGGGGCGAGTCGAAACAGCAAGAATCTTTGGTTTAATATACTAAAGGTGGGGGCTACTAGAGTCAAAATTTTGTGGTTCAACAACCTTGCTTAATTGAAGGCGAGTTGAAACAACAACAATCTTAGGTTTGATATATTTAAGGTGGGGGTTACTCAAATTCTTTGAAGACCAAGGATTATCCTTACAACTTGGAGTGATAATTCCTTAGGGATTCTGCGTCACTAAGTTTGCCACACTATCAAATATAACTCTCCTAAAATATACCACATATTGTAGAAAATCTATTAAACTTTGTCAAACTATCATTACTAAGTATGCCAAGCTATGAGAGATAACTCTGCCAAAACTGTTACACATGGGTACAAAATCTAGTAAAGCATGTCATAGTGTCGTTACTAACTTCACCCCCAATAAAATATTACTCTGCTAAAATCTATCACACAGTAAAGATTTGTGTGCTTCAATGGTATACGGCTACAATATGTGTGCAAGAAAATCTCCCACACATCAAACATGTGTCGTTACTAACTCTACCAAGATTTGAGAGATAACTATGCCAAATTATGTCACATATGAATACAAATCTTACTAAAGTCTGCCACAATATCTTTACTCACTCTGCCAAAATATGTTACACAGTGTACAAAATCTATCAAACTCTGCCAAACTGTCATTACTAACTCTACCACACTATGAAATATAACTCTACCAATAATTGCTAAACAGTGTAAATTTGTGTGCTTCAATGGTGTATGACTACAATAAGTATGCGAGAAAATCTGTCACACTGTTGTTAATAACTTTGCCACACTATCAAGTGTAACTCTGCCAAAATCTGCCACACAATATTGAAAATCTATTAATTTCTGTCAAACAGTCGTTATCAACTCTACCAAGCTATAAGAAGTACAAATTATACTAAAGTCTGCCACATTGTCATTATTAATTCTTTCACACTATCAAATATAACTCTGCTAAAGTCTGTCACACACTGTAGAAAATCTATCAAACTTTGCCAAAATGTCGTTACTAACTATGCAAAGGTATGAGAGATAACTCTACCAAAATTTGTTGACCTAGAATAGCATGATAGGGTTTGGTAGAGTGTGGTAGTGTTTGCACTGACGTGGCACCAAGTTTAATAAACTTGGTCGCGCAGAGCACGCTAGCGTAACACATTTCATTAATGGTATTTTTATTATTACATATTTGTTTATACATCTGAAAAGGGTAAAATAGCACTTTTTGTCAACTGCAATCTCACAAGTAGTGCTTAAGCACAAAATACTGGATACAATCAACTATAACCTGTCTCTCGAGCAAACCTCCCGAGACCGTCAACCCTATAGTTTAGTGTGCGTGGAATACTCAAAAGAGAGAAGAATAAAAATAGAGCACGTAGTCGTATGAAGTCTTCCTGATACGGCAAAAAAGCTGGCCACTCTTGTGGTTTTGCAAGAACCTCCAACACCGTTTCACAGTCTGTCGGCATCTCTACCTCCAAAACCTGGATTGCTATCAGTGACTTCATGGCCCATAAGACCGCCTCAATCTCTGCGTGCAGCGCTGATAAGCTGCGATGAATACCTCGACCACCGAAACAAACACCCTCTACTGAATCTGGAAATCCGAACCATCCTAACCCTGATTTGAGGTCTGAGATCTTCCAGGAAGCATCCACGAAACACTTATAACCCGTGAACCCTGATTTAGCTATAGATGGAAAAATCCAATCGGATTTGTGTACCCCTGTTTTCCCCACTGGTCGAGAATGAGGCTCCGTAACTCTATGTTTAGCCTCTACCCATTCTGCATAATCCACCGATACACTCTTCAGGATTCTACGCGGATCGATAATAATATTCGAAAAACAGTACTCATTTTGTGCTTTCCATAGATTCCATAGCAACCACGGAAAATATTTCACGTCGTCTCTCTCTGGTAGTCTCCAAAAAATATAGTCTAAATTATACCAGACTGATTCCCCCAGAAAGACACCTATTGGCGATGGGATATCTGACAACGTCCATGTTTGTTACGCCAAAGGGCACTGAAAGAGAGCATGATTAACAGTCTCCAACTCAGCCCCGCAGCGTGAGCAGTTCGGTTCACAATCAATCCCCATATTCCTTAGGTTGCAATTTACCGCAACATTCCCTGATAACATTTGCCAAAGAAAATGCTTAATCTTCTTTGGTGCCTCAATCCGCCATACTTGTTCATATAATCCTCTAAAGCTTGGCCCATAGCCTCCTGTATCTAATTGCATCCTATTCTCCATAGCACAATATCCTGATTTAACAGAATACCGCCCATTCCTAGTCAAATGCCACCCCCAATAATCCGGGCGTGCCCTACATGGGATCGGAATCCCTAGTATTAAATGAACATCCACTGGATCAAAATATTGTTTCACTAGGATCTCCTTCCAAGAACCCATTTGATGGTCGATAAATTGATCAACTGTTAAATTAGGGAATAATTTAAAAGGCACATCCAATGCGGGTCTCAGAATTACATTTGGGATCCAAGGGTCTTCCCAGACATTAGTTTGCGCGCCATCTTCAATTTTCCTAATTGATCCCTTCAATACCAGCTCTTTTGCAGAGAATATACTCTGCCATCCATATGAAGAGTTAGCTCGATTTGGTGCCCACAACGGATATGTATCCTTAAAATACCTGCCTCTCATCACTCTACTCAATAATAAATTTGGGTACTCTATTAGTCTTCATAGTTGTTTAGCTAACAGTGCAGTATTAAAATCCTCTAACACCCTAAACCCTAGGCCGCCTTCAGCCTTTGGTTTGCATAGTACCCTCCATTTCTGCCAATGAATGCCTCGGGTAATAGACGAGTTAGACAACCAAAATTTGGCAATAGCTGCATTTAATTGTTGAAGTACCAATTTTGGTAACCGGTAACATGACATAACATATGTAGGCAAGGTCGTAAGAACCGACTTTATAAGCACCTCTTTGCCTGCCCTAGACAGCAGTCTTGATGACCAACTATTTATCCTCTCTTGTAATCGTTCTTTTATAAATGCGAAAACTCTTGTTTTCAACCCACCAATATTTTCCGGTAAGCCTAAATATGAATCCTTCCCTCCCTCATTATGGATTACCATAGTCTGATGTAGTTCCTATCGGTTTTAAGCTGAAATCCCATGACCAAACTGAATTGAAGATTTTGAGAAATTAATCTGTTGTCCCGAAATCTGCTCATATTCTTGAAGTATCCTCAGTATCTCTTGTGTTTCCTCCTTTGAGGCTTTACAAAAAAATAAACTTTCATCAGCGAACAACAAATGTGTAATCGACGAACTGGTATGGGCTATATTAATCCCAGTTATTAGACCTCGTTGTTCCGCCTTACATAGCTCCGATATCAATACCTCTGTACATAGGACAAAAATATATGGAGATATAGGGTCCCCTTGTCTAAGGCCGCAGAATGGTATTATTCTACCTCTAGGTCTTCCATTTACTAAAACCGAGTATTCTACACTTGTGATACAAAACATAATGCATCTAATCCATGCCTCGCAAAATCCTAGTTTCTGCAGTAGAATTTTTACAAAATTTCATTCTACACGATCATAAGCTTTGCTCATGTCCGTTTTTATTGCTATATACTTGCCCTTCACGGATGGGTTCGTCCAAAGAGTATGAAACATTTCTTGTGCGATTAATATATTTTCTGAAATATTTCTCCCAGCGACAAAAGCCGATTGAGTTTCCGACACTAGTCTAGGGAGCACAACTCTTAACCGTAGACACATTACTTTAGATATAATCTTATATGCTACATTACATAAACTAATTGGCCTGAATTCCGTCATCCTCGTAGGTCTTGACGTCTTCGGAATTAGACATAAATTCGTTCGATTTAAATTTTTCTCAAATGAACCATTAGAGATAAATTGATTGACCAAAGTAACCAGATCATCCTTAACTATGTCCCATGATTCTTGGAAAAACAGAGTGATCAATCCATCTGGACCTGGTGCTTTACACGAATCTATTGCGAATAGAGCCCGATGGAGTTCCTCCACCGTCGCTTTCACATCAAAATATGATTGTCCTACGCCGTAATCTTGGCTTCCAAATCCTCTAATATCATCGTAGAATCACCATTATTGGAGACCAGTTCTGTGAAATACCTTATTGCTTCAGCGTAAATATCCACATCCTTAGTTAGCCAAATATCTTCCCGCTAATGCAACCCAATTATCCTATTCCGAGCTCTACACTCCTTAGTTTGAGCATGGAAAAATCGTGTATTTTCATCTCCTTCTCTGAGCCATCTATTCCTATTCTTCTGTTTCCAGTACCTTTCTTCATCAAGATAGGCATTTCGCAACTCCTTATTAACTATCGATATCCTATCCGGATTCGGTATCGTATCATTTTTCAACTCCTCTGGTTCATGTTTCAGGGCAGTAATTATTTTTCGTCCCGTGGAAATAGTATTATATCTCCATTTCGAAATTTCACTTTGACATCCCCGTATTTTCTCTGATAGGGTGATCTGTGTCTTATTATTTTTCTTTCCCCAGTACATTTTCACATTATCCAAAAATCCGGGTTTTCCTATCCAACGACTATCAAATATAAATTGTCGACGATTTGAGTGTTCATAATTTGAAAACCGTCCCACTATAGGTCTATGATCCGACCCAATCATCTCTAAATATTCGGTCGCTGATTTTGGGAATAAATCATGCTATTCTTCGTTCCCAAAACATTTATCCAATATGCAGCGTATTACTCCATTTTGTCTCACACCCTGCTATTTTGTCTAGCACTTTATACTTTTATAAGAGTATTTGAGTAATTATATATTGCTGTAAAATATTTAAGTTATTACCATATTAGGAAGTATTTTAGCTAATTACTCTTTATTTATTTATGCTTTTCTGCTTTAAGTAAAATTTCTTCCACTCTATGACTTGGTATAATTAATATGAAACTTCATATATCTCCATTATTTTATCCTCATTTTTATATTGTTCTAGTTGCGTTTGAAGATCAATAATCCTCTCTTTCAATGTTGGCATCATCTAGGATTTTTCTTGTACATATCTTGATTTTATCTCCTAATCTAAGGACACATAGCCTTGATCTCTTTTTGTCTTAGACAATTTGTTGTTCCATCTTTACCAAGATAGGTCTATGATACTTTACCTTGGAATGTGAACATCAAATGCCAATTAGCATTTGTATATACTTTATCTAATTTGCATATGATCATAGAGTTTTGTGGCACCCCTCTCCAAGACCAAATATATGACTTGCTATTATTCAAAAATTATACCTATACATACATAAATATATATATATATATATATATATATGTAACTCGAACAACAAACTTTTTTTGGTCGAGCGAACGACAAAACAACAAATATATATTCTGACAAAAAGAAAAACAAAGAACAACAAATATACTTATACAACTATATATATATAACAGGTAACTGGATGTTAAATTTGGTAACCAAGCCTTTAAATCTAACGTGCTTTTGTTTCTTTAATCTCCGAAAATATTCCCCAACTCAATCCACTCTCTTCATCACCAACACGAGGACAATATTCATCGGTCGTGGTAGATCTCGCCACGGGTTCGGTAGTCCTACTAAACAAGTCATCGTCCCCGTCCGTAGCAATACCTATCTCACCACGTGGCATCACAGCCTGAGAATCTACGTTTTTATTCTTCTTTTCTGCAGGTTCGTGAAGCTGAAGAGCAAACTCAAGAGCCCAAACGACGTCATTCATCGATGGCCGTTGGACACCATGATTTTGAACACATTGAACTGCTATCTCACAAAACTTCTCCAACGATATTGAAGTGATATCAGCCACCAGATCTGTGTCAACGATCTGGTCAATGGTTCCTCTTTTGTGATTCAACTTCACCCATTGGACCAAATCCGCTTGTTCCGGTTGACTATTTCGTACTTTGAGTACCGGTCTACAACACAAGACTTCGAACAGAACAACTCCAAAAGAATACACATCAGATTTATCAGTCAAGACTTGACGGCGATAGTACTCAGGGTCCAAGTAGCCACACGTTCCTTTAACGACGGTGGAGACATGCGTTTGAGAAGCACTAGTGGGACCAAGTTTTGATAAACCAAAATCAGAGATTTTAGCTATGAAGTTCTCATCGAGTAGTATGTTGGTGGTTTTAATATCTCGATGTATAATCGTGTGCTTCGCGCCTGTATGGAGATATTGTATTCCACGCGCGGCTCCGATGCAAATCTCTAGCCTCTGTTTCCAAGACAATGGAGGATCAGAGGCCTTATCCCTCTTGTAAAGATGGTCTCTAAGAGTGCCATGTGGCATATACTCGTAAACAAGCATCATCTCGTATTCATCGTCGCAGTATCCAATAAGCGAAACGAGGTGTAAATGTCGGAGCATTGAGAGCATTTCTAGCTCAGTCTCGAACTCTTTAGTGCCTTGGCTCGATGAAATATCAAGCCGTTTAACTGCAATGAGTGTTGCTCCACCATCGATTTGTCCTTTGTAAACCGTACCAAACCCGCCTTTTCCAACAATTTGATTATCATCAAAATAATTTGTGGCGGTTTTGATTTCGAAGATGGAGAATCGACGGCAGAGATCCGAAGGGAGAGATGTGGCCGATCTGGTATTAGTGGAAACACTTGTCCCATGCGGAAGAGGACCCCACGAGGAGTCAGTAATAGGCTTGCTAATGGTCTGTACACTAGAGTCGTTGCTTTTCTTCTTCTTTCTCTTCACGAGAACAACAACAACAAATATAGCTAACACAATAGTAGTGCCAACTACTGCAAGTATAATCGTTAAGATGTTTAACTTATTACTATTTTCAGTGGTCCGCTTAGCATCATTCGTGGGTCTTGAGTTCGTTGATACTCTAGGATTTGGATTAGGTCCACCAAGATTACCATCAGAATTATTCAACTTGAGAATCTCTACACCATTCAGAATAACATCGTAATTTTTTAGATTAACCCCCTCCGTATAAGGATGCAAGTCAAGTCGTAAAGGGCCTCTTTTCACATATAAACTGAAATCTAAATACATCGGAACATTGGAACCACCACTCAGCAGAAACACATCCACCTCAGTTTTGGCCGTTTGATTTCCGATAAAGATGTTGAAGACGCGTTGACCCCGTCCGTTTATATTCGGGTCAACCTCACATAAATGAAGCCTCACGAGGTACGTAAAATCATCGTCTACTGGGAATACCCACGTCAGGTTGAAATTGAAGTTTAACTTATCGTTTTCGGGGTTACCCATTATGCGACTCGTGCCGTACACATAATTTGGGGCAACGTACGCTGGAGTTTCCTTTGTGTATTTGATCTGTATTACCGGTGGCGTGGTAGGAGCTATTCCGGAGTTACTGAAAACAACGAAACCAGTCTCGTCAAGCCACCGTCGGAACATTCCCGAATCTCCGACTTCGTTTACAAAATCTCCGCCTACGTTTACTCGGGAAACGGTCTCTAAAGCTGTTGTGTTGTCTATTGTATATAAACCATTGTTGCCACTGTCGACGCTTTTGATATTGCCGTCAAATCCTCCCTTTGTGTAAAACTGGTCAGGCATGGAGACAATCTCGATTCCATTAACGAAAGCTAACGACTTCGGAGACGGCCTGAAGGTGAGATTCAACGTCTGGTTAACCGGAACAGTAAACTCTTTGATCAGATACGCTTGCTCCGGTATGGAACCCTTTACAGTTAAATCGGCACTGAAGTTCTTCAAGAGAGTGAAACCGTTGACGGTGACGGAGAAGAAGGAATTGACGGCGTCGAATTTGGACCCGTAGTTGGTCGGGTAAAAATATAACCGGATGAATTTCTGGCCAGGAGTAACTGAAAAACTGTAGGTGAAATTAGATTGGAAAATTCGAGCTGTCTTGTACGGAACTTGAGTAACACCTGAGGCTTGAAATGAAGCAACGGAAGTGAAGGATGCGTCCGCTGGATTCGATGAAAAAGTTGTCCGATTCTCCATACTCCATTTCCGGCCAATGTCGTCGTTGTTGTCGGGAGAATCCCCACAGTTGACGAGAAAGAAATCGGTGGGAACATACGGCGATGTTGCTCCTTCTCCAGTGATGACGGTGGAACATAGAACAGAGAAAATTAAGAAAACTAGTATTGGTGAGTAAGTCTTGGTCAGCTCCATTGGATGGCTTTTAGAAGATGAAGGCTTCGATGAAATTTACTAAATAGAGGTCGTCATGTAATTCACCAACTCCATTGGTGACGTTTTATGATCAACTTGTTCTTGTTTGTTTCATCAGTGATGTATTTGTGAAAATGATTTATTAAAACTTAAAAGTTGACAGCAAATTTATTGACTGTTTCAGAAATCAACTTGAAATGGTGTGGATATGTTCGTTGCTCTTTGAGTTGCGATTACAGATTCCTAAACTGGTTTAACATATATTTGTGTGTCAATCTTGTGTTTCATTCCCGTATGAAACACATTGTAGTCAATTATCATATTGTACTGCGTGTTGCTCATGTGTCAACTCAAGATCAGTTAGCTGATGTTATGACCAAACCACTGCCACGATCAACGTTTCAAGATAGGTCCAAGTTTGGAGTTCGATCATCCCTTTATCTTGAGAGAGCGTATTAGGAGACTATCTACATATTACAACTAGATATTCTCCTATGGTCTCTTAAGAGAATTCACTTTCTCTGTGTATTACTCTTTCCATTTCTACACATAAAGCCTTGTATAAATCACGATGTACACTGTTGTTATTAATATACAGTTTTGCAAATGCCATACAAATTAACAAACCACTCCAAACTGTAATCTCAAGATAACAAAGTAAAAAAAAAAACAATATGACATCAAACCAATTGTTTTATGGTAACTCATATTTTTTTACTGAGTCACCCCACAAGGAAAGTAGAAGAGAGACAAATAACAGAGAGGATAAGAGACAGAGTGACTCGGGTTTGTCCACTCGGTGCTTGTGCATTGGTTGGTGGGGTTCTCGGGGTTGACGTTGGGGCTTTTGCTTTAACCGGTGGTAGTGGTGGCTCAGTGACATTATCATCTGTGAAAGTCATGCTTGGAGCTTGTGCTGGAGCTAAGGCTACAGGTTGCGCATTGGATAAGAGATCACCAGGTTTAACGGCGGACATGTAAGGTGGAATTTTTATGAATCCCAAACATCTATTCTCTGCAGAAGAGAAGCGAAATTCAGCACAAGCGAAATTTGCGTTTTGAGACCTTTCGGCACAAGTTTTGGGACACTTACTTTTGTATCTTGCTGCTGTTAAAGGAAAATCCGTAATGATACCATCTATGCGGGCTTCAGAGATAAATGAGTTTATCTGAACAGTTGCATCACCGAAGAAGTCAAATGCCAAAGAGGTAAACTCATTCCGAAACACTTCCACATAAACGGGGAGCTGATAATTCTGCAACTTCTGCACAACATTGGTTTGTCTAGTGAGGAACCCATCATCATTCACAGGAAAGACTGAATTTTTTCTAATGAGAACAGCGTTTGCAAATTGCTTTATGTCTTCGACAGCAGAGTCAGAAATAACACCAATCTTATCTTCAATTTTGTAGACTGTCTCATACTTGCTCTGCTTCTTGAACTCAACTAAAACCGAGCTGTCTGTAGACTGAATAAGGACCTTTGTTGCAGTTGTTCTATTACTGTAACCAGTTTCTGTTAGTGTATCTAAAACCGCTTTAAGCACGTCAAGCCCTTGCTTCTCTCTCAGGTATGCTGCATGCTGCGGGACAAAAAAACATAGTGGCGTGGCCATTAGAAGACAACACAGTACGATTTATAATATTTCAAGACCGAAAGGTTAGGGAGAACTCACCTCTACAATGATCAAAACACCGGAGAGAGATGTAGAGTTCTTTGCCAAGTTTAGGAATTCAGAAAGGAGAATAAGCTTCCCAGAATTTTTCTCCTTCGGGTTCCTGAACATAAGGTTGTAATTTGCACTGAAGGGATTTGATATAGCAGCTACACAAAACGATGGGAAGAATAGTTATAGTTACTCCGAGAGTCCGAGTTAATCTCTAAAGTATCCAGTAATTTTGACCACAAGATGTCAAGTACTAATGAAAAGTAAAATTGTCAAGAAAACAGATACTTGAATATATATGTAACCTCTTAATGTTAAGGAGTAATTGAAGCAGAGGCTCTAGCACTAGTTGCTACAATTAGTAGAAACAGGAGTTTGGAAGCAACATTAGCATTTCTGAAGCAAGTGGAATGTCTGGAAGGGAAACTTACGAGTCAAGTTCTGGATCTCAGGCCATGTGAGACTAAAAGTGTATATTCCATCAACTGAGCTAATCTCAGGAACAGGTGTTGTACGGTTTAAGAAGGAGGGGGTGACCATTGTGTTGTTCCTTAGATCTATCGAACTTAAGCAAAAGGGTATTCCGTCGCTAGAAATTTGGACGGAGCAATCAATAACATCAGCACCATCTCTGATTGCCTTCTCATATGCCAAGTCTGTACAACCAGGATAGTCTCCACTCGCACCATCTTTTGATATTACGAGAAAATCCACTGTAGCATGAACCATTTCATAGATGATAAAGTCTCTCTTTTTGACTAGCAAGATATAAATTATGCAAAGTAATCACTCTCATTACCTTGCTTTGTAGCGTCTCTGCCAATTTGGGAGAAGCAGTCTGAGAATAAATGAATAGAATACTTTCAATTTGTGAGTATGGCCTGTAATGTTTTAAGATAACGATGGCGCCTGTGGAAATATTTTGCTTACCAATAGAGGCAGATGCAGTAATAGGAAAATCAGAGAGCACACCATCGACAGAAAAATCACCATTGTCCACAAAAGATAGATATTCAGACACTGGATCGTAACTGTAGTTATATGGAAGAAGGACATCATTTGAGAAACCTGAGACATATACTTGTAATCCTGCTTTGTGAGCATCTTGAACTAAGGATGTATGAGGACGCAGATACCGCATGGCATCGACTGGCAGTATGTAAGAGTTGGGAACAAGAATCCCTGAAGCAAACGTCTTGACAAAAGTTAGGTTACTCAAGATAAAACCATAGGTCTGGTTTGTTGTCGGCTCAAACTTTTCTTCGTCAAGAAACCGGAACACAAAAGTGGGACCATTACTCCCGAAACGGCCAGCAATTTTATCAAAGAAATTAATTTCAGGTGAAGAGATGAAGCTAATGTCAACAGTTTTTGAAACAGATAGCAGAAACCTGCTCATGTTCAGATTGTGCTGCGCGTAGAAGGCATCATGCTGAACATTTAACCAGAATCCTTCTGTATTCGTCACCACCGTGGCTACATCTTGAATCTTTAAAATTAAGTATTGATTTGCATTAAATATTGGTGATCGCGATGGTATTCCTTGAATTACTGAGGTAAAAGAACATAACATATGTGAGAAGTTACAAGAAAAACCAAACTCGTTTCTGTGACACGAAGAAAAAAACTTATCAGAATCACTATCACTTACAAGACACATTACTGAACTCTGTCGAGGTGAGATCTCTCGAGGTGAAATCAATGGTGAACCAACCAGTTGTTGGGACTCCATTAACTGTATAAGTTTTATCGCTACTTGGGTATTTTTCATTTATATCTGAAGCATTTCGCAAATTTAAATCAGGGAAGCAAATCCCAACTTCATCTTGGGTTAGCTGAACATCACACCATTGAACAACACCAGCTAGACTTGTGTTTGTTGCAAGACTATAAGCATCCAAACTCGAATCTGGATAAATTCCAGAAAAGCCACCACGAGCAATCACAAGTGGAGCATCGCCTGGTAAAATAAATAAAAGTTACTAAAGTTTCCCATACCAAAATTTCCAACTTCAACTAAGCATCTGGATATAAATAAAGAAAGTTCTAGTTAAGGAAACGAGAGAAAAGGAAAGAGAAACTCTCACCATTAAGCGTCTGCCATGGAGTTGTAGATGTTTGAGCATCGATTTGAGCAGCAAACAGCTGAAACAGAACAACACCAGAGAGTAAAATCCCTCGCATTGTCGTATTGATTTCCTGATAATTCATATGTAATTTCACCAGCTTCATTTTTTGTCAGTCCATAAGCTACATTATATTCTAATCAAATGGCTCTATTAGTTGACTCATTGTGAAAATTTGCAGAGAGAGTCAAGAGGAACAATCAAATGTCTTTGTTACTTATTAGCTGGCTAATAGTGGACCAATTCATAGAGACTCAAGAGCTTTGTTTTTTTTTTAATACATATGGCTTTATTAGTTGACTCAGATGAAGTCGTCTCGTCAAGATAAAACACACAAAATCGAGATAGAAAGATTGAGTGTTCCTGGTTTTTTAATTTTCCAGTAAATTTGACTAGGAAGGTGATGAAGTAAAAGAACAAATGAATTAGTCATTTGCTAGATCAACTCTGATCAATTAGTCACTTTCCCTTCAGTTCTTTTTGGTCACTGTTTTTAAAACCATTGATGATATCATCTAGACGAAATCATGATATTTTTCCGGGAAAATGAGGTAAGTCAAGGAAAAAAGCTCGAGTGGGCCTTGGAGACGAATGTACCTCATAATTTATTTATTTATTTTGTTTCTGGTTTATTAAATATGGAATTAAGTTTCTAGTGGGAATGAGATGGACTTGCCGGTAAACACATAGCATATACAATATCTTATCTCCTATCTTATAAATCTTTTTATCTTCATCCTTTGAAGCTAACCAAAGAGGGTTTAGGAGACTTGAAAAGTCAATCTTTAGCAGCAAATAAATGAGACGAGACGGTCTAGTTTCTCTCCAAACTAAATTAAGTTACTAGAAATACTATACTAATACCGGATCACCTCCAGTTTTATTAATAATATTCATACACAATTAATAGAGAGAATTTTAAATTAACACATTAAGACGCTGTACTCAAATTTAAGCTAAAACAATCGTTATGATTTACAATAAAAGATTACTAACACTTAAAACAAAATCAAAGATCATATCCTACCATCTAGATTTAAGTGATCAACATAAATCTATCATTAAAAACATCTAATATGAAGGAATCTAACAACTTAAGCACAAAAAAATCAATCATCTAATCTATATATCACCAAATCATCAACCCATTTATTAACTACTCATTCATGACAAAAACAAACTCAAAAGATCAATATAACGGCAAGAGACAATATAAGATAAATAAATTTTTAGTTGATTCAACAGAATAATCCAAAAAATATCATCCAAAAAAGTCTTAGATATTTTCTCTCAAACTCACTCTCCAAAATGTTCTAAGGTAGCTAGATATTAACACTTAGCTATTTTAACCCTTAAAACATTAGGGTTTTAGCAAATTAAAACGAATCATAGTCGACCTAGAACAAACTGGGTCGGATAACTTAAAATGAAATGTGTGCCTCTGAGATCGAGTTTGCGGGTTGGGGTCATGGTTGACGTTTTGAGGATCCAGAAGGTGTTTCTGTTTTTGTCCC
The DNA here is from genome assembly GCA_023374145.1 of Lepidium sativum. Lineage (NCBI taxonomy): Eukaryota > Viridiplantae > Streptophyta > Magnoliopsida > Brassicales > Brassicaceae > Lepidium > Lepidium sativum. The sequence continues at coordinate 5,351 of JAKUCM010004455.1, read as the reverse complement.
TTCGAGATCCTAAGATCGAGCTAGAGTTGATGTTTCGCTCGTCCAAAAATTTAGTTACGTGCGCGTTCCGTCGAGGCTCTATGATCGAGTTATTGGTCAACGTTGAATGGTCCTGAAGGTCTTCATGTAGAATGGATCACATTGAGCTTGTAGGGTAGATGTCTCGAACGTCCAGAGTGATATTGTGCGGAGCAGACCCGATCAGGTGTTCTAACCAGTTCTTGAGGTCGACGGTGTCCTCAAACTCACTTTTCTATTTTGTTTATTTATGTTTCCTTCATCAAATTCCTATTGTTGATTGTTTGTCTCATCCAAAATTCTCCAAAGGTCCAAACTATGATCAAATTCACCTGAAAACTCAAAACGAGCAAATTTGCGACTCGATCTATCTACAAAAATAAAAATGCAAACTTAAAGAAAACTTATGCTCGAATGAGTGAATATAAATTATAAGTGATAGAAATGATCGAAATATTCATGAAATTCTATCTAAATATGATGCATATCAACTCCTCTAAACTTGCCTTTTGTTTTGCTTCAAGCAAACAAACGACAAATTAACCTTGATTTCCAAATTAGCAATCCTAGGATGTAAATTAACCTAGATATGCATTCAAATCAACCATTCTTTTTAACACTTTTTAAATAGAGCAAGAAGTCAATCTATGCATATTTAATGAAATCATTTGGCTAAGGGTTCAAATATAAAAATGATCTCTTCTCCCACATAGCTACAAAGATTTCTCAATGAATAAAATGAGCTTTAGAAGAATAGTAAGGTAAAACCCAATAGATGCATACAAGAATAAAACATCATTCACCCAAATACACATAACAAACTCAATTCCGAGCTATATCTAGCCCTAAAGATGATCCTTCTCTATACTCTTTCTCATAGGGCTTATTTCATTTCTTTTCACTCTTTTGGATCACCTCAAAGTTTCAACACTTCAATTTTGTTCTAAGGAGAGGGGTTTAAAACTTTATGGCATCTAGTGGGTTTGTTATTTCAATTAACACTATGGTTTTACTTTCTTTCATTAATCTTCCTGATTTTTTTTCTTGTCATAAACTATTTAACATTTTCATTTATCCAAAACCCTTTACAAGATCATCTTATTCGTCTTTTTATGTACCATTTCTCTCGTTAGATTTCCTTTGAACATTTATTTTTCTTTCAGTAATTTTCCCAACCAGTTCTTTTAAGCCCCAAACACAAGTAAATCCATACCCAAGATCAAATTCCCTCCTAGTCATATTTGGTTTTAAAAAGCATGAACCGGAACTAGATGAGATACCATTCTTGTTGGCTCAAATCTAACACTTTCTGCCAACCTCATTCCAAAATAAGACCTCATGCACACACCAATAAAATGTAGCTTGGAAGAAACCTAGACTAATGTTAGGGAAACTGATCCATAAAATGAAACCGGCTACTTGTGTTACACATGATGGCACAAAGGCAAAAGAAATCCAAGTATGTATGTGTATCCATGAGCTCAAATGCAATATATATGTATGATAATTGCAAGTCAAGTTTATGTTATAACAATAAATGGTTTCAAATCACCACATGTTTCAACTAAGGCAAGAACCTAAAATGAAGAATTCTAAGCATGAATCGATCTTACGTTTCAACAAGCTCGTTATGTAGCAAACAACTAGGAGTAATCCTATGTCAAGCTTATGTCAAGGTAAGGTCATCATTGTTACCCACTTAATGTAATCCTAAGTGAATCTAGACTCAAACACTAATAAAATGCAAGTAAACGAAACATATCATGGAGTTTTTTGTGTTTTTCTTTCTTTTTTAGCTTTTTGTTTTTGTTTTTCTTTTTTGTTTTTTGTTTTTATGCAATGATATGACTTAAAGGAAGAAAAAAAACTAAACTAATACTAGCATCCAGTCCCATGCCTCGAACTTAATCCTCACCATCTCGATGAGAAAACAAAACCAAGAAAGAAGACCCTAACAAAACAAATAAAAATCTGAAACGTAAAATAAGTACAACTTCGTGAAATTATTACCTTGTCTAGTGAGCTCTGTCACCGAAGCTTTGGTCGACATAAGCTTCATCATTCTTGATATGCTTCAAACTTACATAGAAGTTTTCATACATACTTTGGTCATTTTTCATCACCTAAGAGTCACATTCATTCATTTTATCATAAGTTTTCCTTGATTTTGCACATTATTGTTTTAGGAGCATACATATGCATATTTTCCACTTTTGAGTCATTTTAGGTGATTTGGTGCAAAGTATGGATAATTGGAGACATTTGAGGATTGAGAATTCAAGTTTGGAAGTTGAATTTTGAAGAAAACATGAACTATATTGGCTTGTGAACCTTGAAGAAAAACCATTGGAGGATGCAAGAAACATTGGATGTCAATCAAGAGTGTCTAGACCCTTGAGATTGGCCGCTGAAAATGAATAGAATGTGGTATTGTTATGCAAATACCCCGTAGACCATTGAGATTGGTCGTTGAAATTGAGACAGGAGATAGCTTTTTCTGTCAACGGTCTATACACTTGTGAGAATGGCCATTGAAATTGCCTTAACTGAACCATAATCTCTGAAGAATACCAACGGCTCCTAGACCTATGAGACTGGCCCTTGACGCAATATTTTTATTTGTTTCAAGTTAGTCTGACCTAGTTTGTTCTGGGCCGACCCAAATATTTTTATTTTATTTTTGAATACCCTAAGTTTAAGAGACTGAACATAAAATTTTAATTTTCAAGTCTTTTAGAACATATCTAGAGCGAGTTTGAGAGTGAGGGAGAATATTTGAGACCCTTTTGGGGATGATGATCTTTGAATCATCATCTCCCATCTATTAAGATTTGTTCATCATCTCTCTTATCTCTTTCACTATGTTTATCTTCTTATCTTTTGTTTTGAGTTTCTTAGTTATGTGTGAGTAGTTTATTGAATGGTTGATATCTTGGTAGATATAGAGTTAAATGATTTCTTTTTGATGCTTAGGTTGTTAGATTCTTTCATATTAGGTGTTCTTAATGTTAGGTTCAACTTGATCACTTGGATTTAGAAGTTAGGAAGTTTATCGCTCGAGAGGTGTTCAATGAAATTCCCGATAGACCTTTTTATAAGATTTTCTTCCCTAGCCATTGAGAGATGGAGTTAGGGTGATTAGTGGACTTCATGGACTTGTGTTTAATGCTTATTGATCTTTGAATTGGCAAATGAGAGTTTAGCTCAACTGATTGATTAATATATACATCAATTCTATGAGAGTGGGTTGATCTAGAGTTGTGTTTCATGTCCTAGGTTGAGCTTAATTGCTCCTTGTTGCATCATCAATTAATTGTATTTCCCTTTGATCAATTACCTTACCTAGAACAATTCTATTTTAATTGATTCTCTTTGCATTTGAGTTGTTGTTTTTGTTTAAGTGTTTTGTTCTAGCTGAGTTTGTTTTGATCTTTGATTGGTTTAGTTTTCTTTGTTTACGTTTTAGTAGTATTTATTTTATATCATTATATTGCTTTAGATTAAGTCCAAATTCTTGCAATCCTAATGTGTTGATTCTAGATTCTCTATGGATTCGATCCTTTAGTGGTACATCAACATGACAGGCGGGATAGGTTAATTGATAATTATGTGCAAAAACTCTTGTATCAATTATCTTCATCCCATATGTCAATAGTCGTCTGTCCATAAACAACATCATCCTCAGTCTCAACTCCCGCTTGGTCTCTATCATTGTCCTCGTCGGGTTCATAACATGTTGGTGGAACTTTAGGATAAAGTGTAAGGCCTTCTGTCGTGTTGTGGTGTGTGTGAAGTCATAACGTGGGAGAGTCCAAGTTGCCATGTCCATGTTTGGCATATGAGGTTCTTGACACAACACAAGTGCCAGAAGTGCATCAGCTGTGTAACTCTCTCCCTCGGCATTTTCAAATTTAATGTTGGTTAGAAAGGTGAGAGATGTCTTCTCAGGGCAGGGAAGAAGGGAAGTACATTTTGATTTCTTCCGGTTGAGGTATGAGAATATTCTCACTCAATTAACCTTTTCTAAAACATTACAATGTCCAAAGTAACAAACAACCATTGGAACCACTCGTTGGTCACACCAATAACGCAAGATAGGAATGCCAAAAAATTCCCATAAAGAACGAAGCATTGTGTAACACCCGCGTTCTGCGGACCCTTTGGGTGATTCCGGATGGGTTCGAGGGAAAAGGGAAGTTGGGTTGTGAAATAAGGAAGGAAAGGGGGTTTTTGTCGGATAAAACAGTGAAAATCGGACAAGTCCATGAAATTCGGACAAGACAGTGGGAATTCGGACAAGACAATGGAAATTCGAACAAGTCCATGAAATTCTGACAAGGGAAGTGATAGTGTCCGAACAAGGGAGTGACAGTGTTCGAACAAGGGAGTGACAGTGTTCGAACAAGAGAGTGACAGTGTCCGAACATGTAGTGAGTTCGGACAAGGAGTGAAGTGTTCGGACAGGGAGTGAAGTGCCTGAACTGAGGGAGTGATAGTGGGAAGTGGGTTGGCCGGTCATGGGTCGGTCTAGGGAGTAAGTGTCCCGTGGGTTGGACTTGGTCCAACTGGTGGGCTTGAATTTGGCCCATCCTGGACGAATTATGGTTAGAGTTTTCCACCCAAAACCCTATAAATAGAGTTAAAAACCGCTGTTACCCAGAAAAATCACGAAAATCTCTAAGGTAAACGGGAAAGCTTTGCGAAGAGCTCTAAGGCAATTTTTGATCAATTCGTGCAAGAGAAAGAACAGATCGAGAGTGTTCAAGACAACATCCGAGTTACCTAACTGAAATCGCATCAAGAGGTGTCAGAAAAAGGCTAAGGCAAAGGTGAGTTTTCGGGACTGTTGAGGTGATTTTGGGTTCTTTTTCGAGCAATAGTGGGATTAAATTTTTAGACGAGTTAGGATTGCGTGATTGACTGGATATACTGGATGAATGATTACCGTTTTCTGTTCATGATTGTTGTTTTGGTTGATTCGGGTAACCGAGGCAGCATATCTGATCGGACTATGAGCATGAATAATGCTTTTCTCTGACTTGATTATGTTATTGTTTGATACGTTTCTGATTTGGTCTAGTGGGACAGAATGACGGACTCACTAAGCAATTCAATTTCTTACCCAATCTGCGAGATTGTAGGTGAATTATCGAATGACCGTGAAAGTGGCTAAGTAGGAGCGAGATCGAGGCGAGAGGGAGGAAGGATTGAATAAGAGTGGGATAAGTTGGTTCTAGTTCGTTTATTCTTATCATTCTTGCAAACTTGTTGTACTAGAACCCCTTTTGATTAATTTATGCATTCTTTTGGCTTATAACTTAGTCCGTTTTTGA
>JAKUCM010004454.1:0-31560 GCA_023374145.1 Lepidium sativum | reverse complement strand
GTTTGCTTGGTGATGTCTTTGATCTCTACCTTGTCAGCAAAAAATATGTACCTGAGAAGACAGATGAGACATAAGTAACCTCAATGGTTCTCAAAGAAAAAAGCCTGAATTTTTAAGAAGCTAGCAAATTGTTTGTATCAAGATAAGGAAGGAATGTTCAACATACTTGTTAAGCATCTCAATTATGCTTTGGCATGTAGTTGGAGAAACCGTTAGCAATATTGCATTTTTCTGAAAACAAAAGTCTGTTAAACAGAGGACTTGCATATAAAATATATGATTCACTAAAAGTGAACCCAAATTTATCTTCGTCCCATAAACAAGGATTATTATTACCATGATCCAAGCATGTGCAATATCAATCGTCCGTGCTGTTGGTGTAACAAATACAGTGTCACATCCCTTCAAGAATGACCAAATCGATCAACAAGTGGTTACTTACAGAGGCAACAATACACACTCTTTGGAAATATCCCTCAAAGAATCACCTGTCCTTCATTGAGGCTTTCAAAATTTGCAGTAGTTTGGTTGTGAAGGAACTGAACACGATCATCTCCACTAACTTGATGGCAATATCACCAAGGATGCAGCAAAACAGTGAAAACAACAAAGATTAGGTAGTGTTATAGTCAATATCATAGCTAACTAGAACCAATTCAATGTCAAATGAGCACGATAGGCCTACAGATAAACAAGGAACTACACCTCGTATTCTCCCAAAATGTGAGTGGTCCATAACCTATAAATTAAATTTTTGATCAAACAAAAATTATAATCCAAACAGCCATAAAGCTCCACAGTTAAGTTACATACCACAACTCCATTATGAAATGCATCCAAAGCCTCATCGTCGTTATCAAAACTCTCAACAATACCATCCTCTGAAACTTTACCTCCAGCATCACTAATTGTATCCTTCACAAAGTCCAGACACAATACATTAGCATGATTACACTATTCAGAAACAGAAAAACACACAAGTCAAAAAGAAGAAGAGCAAAACCCAAAACTTTATCAATTATTTCTCGAAAAGCATTCTAACAAAACCATTCAATAACTGTATTGTTCCAAAGTCCTTGACTTGAAACACTTTATACTAAAAAGTTTGTAAATTGGTAAAGGGAATCAATTGACGCACAGAAGAAGCTTACAAGAAGATCATGATCAATCGGAGGCGGCGAGAAATCGAACTGCAAAGAATCAGAGGAAGCAGAGAAGCATCCAAACTTCCGTTGTTGAGAACCACCATTTCGGAGAGGAAGTGAGCGGCGGCGAAGAACTGTTGCGTTGTACAGACATGGAGGAAGTAGAGAAGTAGCAGAAGCAGAATTGGTGATGTGATTAACGCAATCTATCCTCATCATCGCCATGTCCGTACAATTGTTGAGACAGTTCATATATAAAAAAGGAAGACGAAAACAAAAACTATTGAGAAGGTTATGATTAATTAATAACTCGTATCTCTCTCTGATTGGGCAATTACTAAGCAACTAAAAATGGGGAAAATTGTGGTAAATTATAACTTCTACTATTATAAATTAATCGGTTTTATACTTGTTTAGATGATACGAGTATGCGGTTGTTTTGAACGGGGTCCCAAAGCGTAAGATTCGGCCATATCGTGGACTCCGTCAGGGTGATCCTCTATCCCCATACCTCTTCATACTATGCACATAAGTACTCATATCCAAGATGAGACAAGCTGAACTAAGAGGGCAAATTACAGACATAGAGATTGCCCGGACTAGTCCAAAAATTTCCCATTTACTATTTGCGGATGATACCTTGTTTTTCTGCAAAGCTTCAGCCGAGGAAACATCGATGATACTTACTATTTTAAAAGACTATAAAAGGATTTCGGGCCAACAAATTAATTTTGCCAAGTCATCCATCCAATTTGGATACGCAGTTCCAGACACGGAAAAGAGAGAACTACACCACATTTTAGGGATCTCCAACAAAGGAGGGATGGGATCTTACTTGGGAATGCCAGAAAACATGGGAGGCGCAAAGACAAAAAATTTTGCCTTCGTCCATGAAAAACTACACGAAAGGATAGCTAACTGGTCATCCAGGTTCTTATCTAGAGGAGGGAAGGAGATATTGATCAAATCAGTACTTACCGCACTCCCGACCTTTGTTATGTCATGCTTTCGTATTCCAAAAAGTGGAATAAAGAAACTAAACGCAGCTATTGCAGACTTTTGGTGGTCAAATAACCACTCCACCAGAGGCATCCATTGGAAAAAATGGCAAAAACTATGTTTACCAAAATCAGAAGGAGGCTTAGGATTTCGTATACTAGAGGACTTTAATACAGCTCTCTTAGCCAAACAACTCTGGAGAATAATTGAATACCCGAAGTCCTTACTTGCGCAAGTGCTGAGAGGTAGATATTATTCTGAGGACTGTCCACTAGTAGCACGAGGAACTACATCTCCATCCTATGGTTGGAAAAGTATTATCTCAGCAAAATCGCTACTAATCCAAGGTCTTATCAGACGAATTGGAGATGGAAAATCTATTAGAATTTGGAAGGATCCTTGGATCTCAGCCTCAACCCCACGGCCGGCACAGACATTAGAACACATCCTATTTCCTGATATGACTGTGGATAATTTTATTGACTTTCATTCACATACTTGGAAAGAAACACTCGTTAAGCAATATTTTACTCCATAAGATTCCCAACTAATATTAGGTTTACCCATTCCCCGACTCCAGAGAACTGACTACTGGGAATGGTACTATACTAGGACAGGACGATACACAATCAAGTCTGGTTATCAAATCGAAGAGAATAATAAGATCTTAATTAACAGACACATTGGCCCAAATTTTAATAGTCTATTTGCGAGAATCTGGAAGGTGGAATGCCCATCTAAAATTCAACACTTCTTGTGGCAGATTGCTACAGGGTGTGTGGCTGCGAAAAATAACCTCGTCCGCCGAGGACTTCAATGTGACATGAGATGTACCAGATGTGGATCAGATCATGAAACGATCAATCATGCCATATTCGAGTGCCCACCTGCATTACAAACATGGGCCTTATCTCTGATTCCATCGGCACCTACACAGTTCCCGACCGGATCAATCTGGCATAATCTGGATTACCTAATGAGTCAAATCCCGGTAATTGAGGAAACAAAACTGTATCCCTGGATAATCTGGCATATCTGGAAAGCGAGAAATGATCACTGTTTTGCGAATAGGGATTCCGACCCCCGGAATATTCTATCACAGGCAAAAGTTGATCAAGTAGAATGGGAAACGGCACGAAGCAACTGTCTGGAAGACAGTTTACCTCTCGTAGAACGCCGTTCCTCAACAAAGTCCCCGTTTGCGTATCCCTCCACATCTGATCAAAATTTCACAGGATATAAATGCCTTGTGGATGTTTCCTAGAAGAATACAGACAGTAAAACCGGTTTGGGTGGGTCTGTTTTCCGGATTCGGTGGTAGGAGCTTGCATGGGAGCTTGCAGAATAAATAGGAGTCTTTCCGCCCTTCACTCAGAGATAGACGCAGTTCTTTGGGCGATGGAATCATTACTGGCGATTAACATTACGGAGGTGGAGCTAATGACAGATTACGAGACGGTGTTGAAGATTCTAGATCAGCCAAGAGAATGGCCAACATTCTTACCATATCACGAGCAGTATGCTAGGTTAATCTCCTTGTTTTCTGTTTTCTCGCTTTCATGTGTTCCTAGACTTCTAGCCCATAAGGCGGACTCTCTTGCTCGTCAGGCTCGAGAGTTGGCAATGAGCGCGTTGTCTTCTCCAACTCTTTCGTAATTTATAAGATCGTGCCGTTGACAAAAAAAAAAAAAAAGATGATACGAGACTGCAAGTGGCATTTAGTCTAGTGGCAGGTGGTAAGTCCACAAGATGCATGCCCACTTGCACATCTTAGGATCGAGTCTTCCACTTGTATTTGCAAGAATTTAGCTAATGGGCCGGCCATTTGTGGCCCAATGTTGAAAGAAAAGAAAAAAAAAAATGATACGAGAGTTCTAGCAATTTTAGTTTGTTAGAGATTGTCAAGTTCGCCACAACAACTCTCATTACTATATTTTCAGAAAATATAAATATTATCAAGAATCAATGTCATATACATTGCTTTACCAATTTTTTTCCTTTCTCCTATTCGTACCATTTTTTTTCTTCACCTTGTTTAATTTCCCAAAAGCTTGTTTCTCTCTGGCCATTGACTATACAAGCAAACAAGGAACAAAAAAACAGGCCAAAAAGAAAAATACAATATACAGCAAATAAAGAAATACACTTTTTAGTCAACCAAAGGAGGAGCATGATGAGGGTTTTGAGGAGTTGCTGTATCTGCAAACACTTGAGCTTCATTTTCATCTCTCACATCTCTAAACATTGAAAGAAATGAGTTCAGTCCTTCTGAGGAAGCACCACCTAATATCCATAGTAGCATTGAGCTGAAAGAGCTCATCGCGCCTGCTTGTTGGTTGTTAGCTTCTGTACGAATGGTGTTTGATGCGTTCTCTTCTTGCTGCCCTTCATGTTGCACTGGATTCGCTATTTCTCCTCTATCCAGAGTTGGAGATCTTGTTTCTGTGTTTTGGTTTGAGATTGTGTTGTTTGGAACAGGTGGAGTTTGATTTCTTGTTGTTCTGTTCAGCCTTGTGATGTGAAGAGTTGATGCTAGGATTGTTGAGGAAGAGATGTGGAAGTCCGGGTGTTGTTGGAGGTGTGTTTGTCGGCTTTGAAGGAATCTCTGAAGAGCCGGAACCTAGATTCCAGACAAAAACTACCAATTGTAGGCTTTGCAGTTCCACTGGATTTGGCTAATCATAGAGTTTTTGGAATGAAACGTTTACCTCAAAACGGTTCCAGAAGTATAGAATCAAGTGTTGCATGAACGCAGCGGTTGTAGTTAGGGCCAGGTAAGAAAAGCCTGTTGATAGTTACATAGTGAGCGTTTCTAAAATTACATCAGGTAGTGAGACAGAATAAGGTAAATCCTCAGTTCTTACCATATGCATATGAGAAGAAATAAATATGGAACACCAAGAAGTATAGCAAGAAGAAACGCGGAAAGAATTTCATCGATATTGATGTCCTGACACTGCAACATTTAGAAGATAGGACTTTGTTACTATCCCATTGAACAGCTACACGATAGAAGATATTCAGGTGACTGAGGCAAAAGAGGAGATCAAACCTTATCAGAGTGAATAATTCGCATAACCAGACAAGAACTAGAACCATGAAAGCCAATAGCTGATCATCATAAAACTCAAAGAGGAAGAACAGAATCCCAATCATAATCTGCAATTTTAGATAGTTATGTTATGACTGTCAGGGAATCCTTTGAAATATTGGAGTAAGAAATTGATCCCAGGGATATGTATGCATACAGGTACAAAGACAAGCGATTCAATCACGTGCACAAAGATCAACTGAAATGTTGGTAACCGATGCTGGGCATGGTGCTGAAGCTGCACTGCAACAAATCGATATTGAAACAAAGATGATTGTTGAAAAGCAAAGATGGGAAACCATCAGCTATTATAACAGAAGAAAGACAAACCTGTGAACTTCAACATGCGAGTTTGTGTCTCTCGCAATGTGAATGACACTGACATTGTGGTGGTGAAAAACACAAAAAGTGACATCATAAGCACACCACATTTCGTCACCAAATAATCTGCATACACCAAGAATTATAATACTACTCAATCTCCGAACTACAGATTAAGCATGAAGGGCTAATTAAGTAGCCTTGGTTAGATATTTTCAATCCAATATAATGCTTATTTTCAATAGCGTTGTAAGATACAAGGGAAAGATTTAAAATGCTGTTAATGAGGTAGAACATGACTAACCTCCAAACTGCGAAGAACCTTCAGGAATTTCTTGGGAGTAACTAAGATTGTAAAACTCTCGTGTCTGGTAGTTGTACAGGTAACCTATAATAAATGAAGTTGACAGTCATATGGAGTACAAACTGCAGCTTTCACAATAGCACATAGATTAAAACAATCAAAGGGACATGAGCAGCCAACAGCAACATATGGAGAAGTCATGTTATATCTACCCACATCGACACTGGGTTTTCACGTTTTGCATAGTTATGCATGAACCAACTGATTGCTGCACTCTAATTTCCAACTCGAATTCCCATAGAATACTAATTTTAAAGTAACAATTGAAGATAAACTGACAACAACGATTTGATGGTAGCCTAACCTTTCAGATGGAAACAAGTTGCACATAAGAGACAAAAGTAAGGATAAAAACATAACTGAGAAATAGGCCCTGCTGGATGCAGATATATAGAATTTCTGCCTAATTGCAAAATGAAGAGACCCTACTAATAGTGACACTTGCATGGATATCATCAACAAGACAAACAGCTAATACCTACCTTGAGCAGCAGAGTTCTGTAAGCTATTCATTAGAATTGTATCATATCCTACAACTCTGTTTATCAGAAGTTGCTGCCACCTGCAAGAGTAATTCAATTTTAAAAAAAATTTCATTAGGATACATCACCAGCTGTCAAATTAACTGTTTCCAAACAGAAGGCCGATACTATGAATATTACCTGTTGCCAAAGCAGGGATGCTGTGCCGAAATGCTGACATTTGCAGTGCGAACGTTATGCCGTGACTTTGCTTCATCAGGCAGCAAAAAGTAACCCTATATGAAGAAAGACAAATCAATTCTGAGACCGAACCAGAAACTCAACTGGTCATTTATCAATTTGACATTTTCAATAAGATGCTTGAGAGAGAATAATGTTTACGTTTTCCATGGTATATAGATATGTTGGCTCAAACTCTTGAGTCCTTCTCTCTAGCCATTGAACTGTAAAAAAACAACAACTAACAAATCAATTCATAGCAGTTCGTGCAGACACTCCCACCCAAAGCAGAGTGAAACGCCAAACCTGTGTGATTTTACTCTTCTAATAACTAAACCACTCAAATGAGAAATCGTAAAAGGGTGGTTATAAACAGAGATTGAATGAGGTTGCTTTACCTGCATAGTAGTTGACTTTATCCATATACAGTAAACGCAACAATTTGGGCACATCAAGATTTAATGGTATACCAATGATGTTCTGCATTAGAGAGCAAAATAATTCTTTTAGTGAAAATAAAACTATCAGATTTGTGTCCATCAGGCAACCTAAGTACTGTGACACCACAGTACATATATCCTTTAATAGCTAATTTAGTAGCTAGACCTAAGTCCCTTTTCCTCGTAAAATAAAGGGAGTAACTACTGAAAAATCTGGCACATAACGGTTGAGCCACATGCCAGTTAATTATTACCATATATTTCCAATCAAAAGACCGTGACTTAAGAATCATGCTTTATAAGTGATATACCAAAAGCATCCAACAGAAACCTCGCAAACTAGGTACAACGTCTATATATGACACCCATAAGCACTATCTAAGTCATAGTTTGAGAAAGAAAGAGGTATTGTACATATTCTATGTCATTTAAGAGAAAACTCACCCATATTTTTCTAACACCTCTGAGGATCCGTGCTGTATGCTGTAAAATGAAAGATATGCGCCTATAACACTTTTTGAGAAATCGAAGAATAGCTGCTCTGACTGTCTCTTTTGCAGACACTGAGAAACTACTGCGGGGCTCTTCCTTATCAATTTTAACAAATATTTCATCGGCATTCTCTTCACTGACGGAGCTTTCTGCATGATTGCAAACAACAGCATTAGTCCCTACAAGCTTTATAGATGTTGAGCTCCTACAGCTTAATCAAACCAATTTAACCATAGCCTACTCATGAACACAAACAATCACCTAGATCAGTCTTTGAGACTTCTAAAGTATCAGATGTAGCTACAATTTGAGGAACATCTGCAGCAGTACTTTCATCATTGCGTGACCACAACCCTGCACTTGTTATCTATACCACAGATATCACTAGGTCAGAGAAAAATTTTATGGCTACGGATTTCAAGACGAGGCTTTTAAAAGTAGGAGTAGCTTATGTCATGCAGTGAATGAGAAACAGGCTCATAGGACTGGAGAATCTATTAATTTTCATTAGGTATGCATGCTAGCATCAAAATGTATAACAACCACATACCTTGATTTGCATAAGCTCTGCTTCAGCTAACTTAACTCCAGTCAGCTCACTTGAACAACCAGGCTTTCGAAGAAATAAATAATAATGAAATTAGTTAGAGAGGAACAATAAGGTCAGATAGGCTTAGGAGTGGCTAGCATGGAATATCATAGGAAGGCATGCAGGCTACACAAAACTGTTTAATTAGAAGACATTTAAGGCAACAGAAAATTTTCATGTATATATCATTCTAACATTTGTGACAGTTTGGAAAATTAAAAATAGTCAAATGCATCTGCGTTTAAAGTATTCCATATCGGAAAGAATACTAACTCTTGCATCAAAGTATGAAGTGTGTATGTTGAAAGAATCCATTTTGACTCCTAAAGAAACAAAAATATGTCTTCCTTCCCAAAGACTATATAATTTTGACCAGCGCAACTTAAGAAAAAGGTGCAATCAGTAAACTCCTGACCACTCTCACGCCAACATCTTCTATACATATAGTTTTAGTTCCACAATTTTCGTATTAAGATACACACATGAAAGTCCGATTAAGCTAGAAAAATGCTATAAAGTTACACAACATAGAAAACCCGATGAAAACTGCTACATCATCGTTTTCAACTTATTGAATCTCAGACGTAAATGTCATTAACAGAGGCAATTTACAGCATAAAGGACTCAAAAACCCAACTTAGCCTTCTCCATCTAATCCTAAAGCTTAAATTTTTACGACCCAAATTTCTCCGGTTAACAAGCTTAATCTTCTTCACAGTCGACTAACCCTAGAGAAATATATTCGAACAGTTCCAGTTCACCGAAGCTCACTAATATATTACATCAAATGAGAGTCAAATTACCTGCTGAACATAATTGGCGTGCATAACAACAAGGATGCAAAACAAAGTGATCGCGACAGAGAGATACGCATACTCTAAGAACCCTCTAGTCCTCGGCGATAGGATCTGCGAAAACCTCTCCTGAACCCTAATAAATGTCTGCTCCGGATCCATACTTCGATCTTCGATACACTTCTTTCGTCTTCCTCTTAGAATTGTTTAATCATACTAAGAAATGCGTCCACATCGAATTAGAATTGCTATGCAGCAAGGATCGTAGACTTCCTCTCGTTCTGCGAATTTGAAAGAAATACGAAATCCACAGAAATTGAAGAACTTTTGAAGATTGAAAATGAAAAGTTTACTTATTTATGCATTATATATATTGTTGTTTATGACTCGCATGGGTTACGAGTGGTAAGTGTTAGAAGCTACCGTAACATATGAGGTCAAGTTATGGGAAAATGGCTTATTTCTACACGACGTCATTTCATAGATAAACTTATAACACCGTTTTTTTATATATCTGTGGTCTAAAATTTCAAAAACATACATAATTTTTTTTTAATTTGGTCATAATCTTAATTGATTATTAAAATTGTTAGTCAACACCTAATCGTCCGTTTTTAATCTGTTAACTGTGACAGATGACAAACGAATTAGCTTAATCGGATCCTACATGACATAATAATAAAAAAATGTCGTTTTGGGGAAAATGAATTATATATACATGAACTTTTTCAAAACGGTCATTTCATACATGAAGTGTATAACCTACTCAATCACAAAATTAAGATATGTTAATCTTGTTTTAATCGGCTTTTGCAGATTTTTAATACAAATTGGTGCTAAATCAGTCTGATGTTGAAGACTATTAATTAAATATTTTGGACAAGTTCTTGCAACTATTTGTAAATATTTTGTTTTTATTCTTCGTCAAAGAGATGAAAATTGATTTAGGGTTAAAATCCCCAATTTGAAAACTGATTATTGCCTCTTCAATAAACAGATTTAAGGTTAAAATCCCCAATTTGAAGACTTATACATTGGTACATTTCATGTATGAAATGACCGTATTGAAAAAATTCATGTATAAATAAGCCATTTTCCCCCACAAAACGACACTGTTTTGATTATTATGCAATGTAGGATCTGATTAGGCTAATTCGTTTGCCACCTGTCAGTGTTAACGAACTAAAAACAGATGATTAGGCGTTGACTAACGATTTTAACAGTCAATTAAGATTATGACCAAATTAAAAAAGTTTATGTATGTTTTTTGAAATTTTAAACCACAAATGTATGAGAAAACGAATGCTATAAATTCATGTATAAAATAATCGTTTTGAAAAACTTCATGTATAAATAAGCCAATTTTCCGTCAAGTTATCAACAAAATTTTATCATATTTTTTTTCATATTGTAAGGCTTTTCTAATCTTGTCTAACCATCTGTAGATTGAAGAAATAAAAGACTCAAAAGCAAGCAAATTTCATAACACTTTCCAAGTTTCATAAATACAATCACAGTGCTCATAACATAACATTTGTAGAGAAATGTGCTCATTACAATCTCTATCTAGCTTAACTTAGCTCAGTCAGACATGTCTTCCCCTTTAAAGGCTTGGTAGAAACTCATCAAAGGAGACTGTGTATCGATGAAACTGCAAACATCAAAGGCAACATTCAATACATATGTATGTCTTACAAAGAACACAGAAGAAGCTTAGTTTGTTTCAGCTTATGAATATATCAACTTTCTATTTTCGTGATCTTCAATAAACAATAGAGCCTAATTATTTAACAACATAACAAGTCATTATTCTGATATTCATATTTACAGTGCTATTCAAGTGATTTCATAGTGATGCAGGATGAAAGAAGGGTGACAAAAGATGGCAATAAGAAAAAACCTGCTTCACAATCTCTTCATATTTAGCAGCTAATAGTTTCACTTTAGCATCTCCTGACTGTTTCACCTGGTTAGCCTTGGTAGTATTGGCATCAACCTGTTGATATATAAACAACAAAAACGTACCGAAATTATAAATTATTGTGCTTAACAGATTCATATAGTTAGATGTTCGAAACAAAAGAGCATTACCGTAGCTACTACTGATTCAACTTCTGTTTGTCTGGATTCAAGTACACGTCTTTTTGATTCAACTTCCACTTTTAATTCATTTAATTGTTTGGTCCAATCATCAAACATGACTGCTTTCTCTTTTTCAAGCTGCTTCAACGATTCGTGCAACTGTTCCACTATTGAAAGAATAGAAAATTACGGCCTCTGACAAAAACAAATTTAGAAACAATTTGTAGAGGAAAGAAATAAACCAAGACTTGCCTATTCTTTCCCGCTCAACAATTTTCGCCTCAAGTGATTTGTCCGCTATTCCATCCTCGCTCAGCTTAGCTTTAAGAGCCTTAAATTCTTTCTCAACTGCTTTCGCATTCGTCACCTGTAACATGATCAAACACACATAGAAACGAAAGATAAATCCAAAGACACATTTCAATTTCATCCTGATTAATTACAAGGGCATGTGTCTTGCCACATGCTAGAGATGCAATGTGTTCACAATCTACAAACTGCGAAGAGAAAATGGATCTCTTTTCTTGGTTACCTGTTCGTTAATTAACTGCAGTTGCAAAGACGACTTCGAAATTTTCTTGAATGCCTGCAAAAAGCATCCACATATGGAATAAGAAATTTATCACCACAACGAGCAAGCAAAACATTGATAATGAAAAATGTTCTAAAACCAAACCAAAAATAAAATAAAGTCATCCTAAAGCAAGGTCTCAAACTAAGTAATGTCCACCTTGGATTTACTCTTATCCACTATACACCAAAATAAGTGAAATTTTTCACGAAGTGCATCCGGACAGAATTTTGTGGAGTATGAACAACAGTGACAGCAATTTAGAGCAATATACACCAAACTTAGAAGAATAGTGATGTTAAAATCCTATTTCAGCGAAGACTTCCAACGGCTAACCATCAAGTTGCAAAGGATCTCAACAATGCATTCAGCTAAGGTGCCAACCAATAGGTACCTTTTCATAAACCTCAAGAATGGCAGCCTTTTCCTGGAAAGTTTTCATTGCTGATTGTTCAGCCTTTTTTGTTTCCCCAAGCACTAGTTTCTTCTCTTCTAAAGCTCCCTATCTCAACAAGAAACATATAAACAAGTGATTTATGAATAAACTTTTGCCTTAGAGCTGTTGCAAGTAGGAACCAGGGTATACCTGCAATTTGTCTGGGGATTGAACAATTTGTGAGCGAAGATTTGCATTTTCTTGGACAGTTTGCACAAGGTCAAACTCTGCTTTGGAAATCTGTATAGAGAAATACGCATGTCAGGAGCAGAAAACGCCCCTCAGATTGAAGCATATGCAAATCACCTAATTGGCAATTGGGATTTGTTTCTTCGCCAACTTGATCAAGAGAAATTCAAACAAAGGAAATCACATAACCCAATATAGTTTCAGGAAGGAGCCCTCGATCCCATATCCTGCTGAATTTTACCTCGTTATCCATTTGTGTACTCTTCTCTCTCATTTTCTGAAAGGTAGCTCGCAGTGACATCTGCTGATTATTCAGTCCTAATATTTTCTGGTTAAGTTCTTCAATATTAGCTTCTAGCTCTTGAACAAAAGGTAAATCTCTTTCGCAGGCTTCATCAAATTCTCCAATATCTGCATTCAACTGCATATCTAGCCTTTAGAAAAAAATAATGGCTATCAATGGGATACTTATTTTTCTTGTATTACCTGGGCAACCTTTGCCTCCCACAGTCTCCGCTGGTCATCAAGGAGAGTCAGCTCTTCTGTCTTTTCTTTTATAAGATCCATTTTTGAATCCCTAATATGAAAAAGAAGATGAAAATCATGATCAGAGCATCAAACTATAGAGATCCATTTATAAATCTCTATGACAGGAAAGAAGATGTAAATGAATATGACAGCATCAAATTATAGAGATCTTGTGGTATCATGACTGCCAACCACTTGTTCTCAATTCAATGTTCTTTACTAAACTTTGTGCGCACTAGGAACTTCTAAAAGCTTTATGAACTTTAAATATGTGTACTCTTGTTTCCATCTCAAAGTCAAGTGGGAAAAACAAGAACTTATCTTCACGAAGTATAAAGCTGACTTAAAAGGCCTATTTGGCTTTTATTTCTTGGTGCATCCAAATAAAAACTATAGAGAACTCAGCTAACTTTATGAGGAAACTAGGAGCATGGAAAAGATTGAAGCAGAACGACATACTTGTGTAGACCATAATTCAAAAGTGCGCTGATAAAAAACTCAGTTCGGGATGATTCTGGCCGTAACAGATCCCTGAAAGTAATCTTCAATGGACACTCGACCATTTCTAGCATATCTTTCACTTTGCTATAAAGATTCATAGACTGCACTGAAGTAATATGATGATCTGGATTCTCTAATTGCTCCAGAGCCTCAAAACCAAGTTGCCCTTTCTCTTCTCTGTCATATTTTTGAAATTGAAAGACCCAATGTCGAAAAATGAAGCATAGTCAGAAATTCAAACTCATGAGAGTTAACTAAGAATCATAACCATCAAAATTCCCCAAACTGAAAAATAGGGTTTTCAAAATATCTAGCTGTTCATAGAACCAAAACAATTGGGAAGCACATTAATCTCTGGTAAAATCGAAAATCCCAATACTCATGAAGATATTAAAACAGGAAAGATGATTTTTTTTTGACAAAATTCGATCACCCAGCTTGAATCAGACGCATTTGAAAGATTTCAAATTTGACGGTGAAAGTAGTCTAGAACTATGGAACTAGGGTTTAAGGAATCCATACTCATTGAGAACGTCGAGGTAGACAAGAAGTTTGGTGTAAAGCTCGGAGACGAAGTCCGCAGTCGGATTTTTGAGATCGGCATCCGTAATGCTAGCGATTTCACCCTCTGTGAGTGCCGTGATAATGTCGGAACGAGAGAACCTCGGATAATCGTACACCGACATGATTAATCAGTCAGTCGGGATTCGGTTTCGGCTTTATTGTGTCTGGATTCGATGAAACTGAAAAGAAGAAACCAAAATCTGGAACAAGTAAAATAGAAGATAGATGTTTCGTCACTTTTGTCTTGGATTTTCCCGCCTAGACTCAGCACACAACTTTCAAATGAGATGATGCTTCAGTGTGCAGATGGAAACTGTAATTTGTTGTTTCTTCTGCTATAAATACGAAGCCCCGTTTTCTTCTTTTGACAGAAAGATTAAAGCAGAAAACGACGTCGTTTTATTCTTTTTTTTTCTGGCTTACCAGCTCTTACCAAAACAAAAACAACGTTGTGTTCTATTCAAGCTCAGATGCGATTAGGCCACATCTGTGTTTATATAGCTTGAGGCGAGGTAAAGCGGTGAGATGCTGGTTCTGCGCTCCAAGCCTAGACGTTCACAGAAATGATAACAAAGAAAAAGTCAATGTTTAAAACTTTAAATAAACGTTTAATTGTCTAAAACTCTAAAAATCCCCTTCATAATCAGCTTCCAAATCGACAAACACATCATTATTTCCATATCCTCCAAAATCTTCTTCAATTTCATCCTCATCATCCTCATCAATCAACCTCATTGGAGTTGGAGTTGGCCTTTGAGATGCTCTTCAAATTGGAGTGGAGCTCGTGGCTGCATTCTTCCCTTTCTCAACTGAACTTGAAGACTGTGATGCTGCTCTAGTAAGGTAGCTAGGCTCATCAGCTCCAGAAGCCCTGCTCACCATATCCCATGTTAAATCACCATCATCAAATATAAGATCAACAAACTCATCAGTTTCCAACCCATCCATTTTTCCTACTAGCCACTCGTTACAATCATCAATATCTTGTAAGCTGATGGGATCAATTGTGTCTCTCCTATTGTAACGACGTGTTAGAGCACGATTGTACTTAATAAACACCATATCATTCAACCAATCTTGAGTCAATCGATTCCTTTTCTTAGTATGGAGATATTGAAACACACTCCAATTTCTCTCACAACCGGTTGCACTACACGTGAGACTAAGAACCTTTATGGCAAAGTCTCTAAGTGTTGGGGTAGTTACTCCAAAAGAAGACCACCACTCAGCTGGTGATTTTGTTGTCCTTTGTCTTATTGCCATGGGATGACCAAAGAGTCCTGAAGCATTTTTAAACTGATCCAACTCTTGCAGTATCTTATCTTGAGTTGCAAGTTCAGGAACTAACCTTCCAACAGTGTTGTATAAACCTTACATAACCTCTTCACAATTCACATCTGACCCTAACCCTTTATACTGAAATTCTGGGTTTTAAAAGTAGCCAGCAGCATGTAAAGGCTGATGGAGTTGACATTCCAATCGCTCATCAATGATATCAAATGCACGCTTGTAACTATTTTCTTTATTATTAAAGGTCTTAGCAATCACCTCCTTAGCCCTATTCATTGCTTCATAGATGTACCCCATAACTGGGTTTTTTTCCCCATCAACCATCCTAAGCACGTCAACTTGAGTTGAGTGCATATAACACGTTTCTCCAGAAAGTGTCTTGCATTAATGATCTGTTTCACCTTCGTTGCTCCTGTTTCCTTTGGCCACTTAAAATCATTCCAATCTTGAGAATTTAAAAAGTCCTCAAGGCATTCTTGTGGATGTAATACTGCGAAAGTGTGATAAATGATGTAGCAAACCTAGTGACTGCTGGTCTATGTAGATTTCCTTGCTTTGTGAATCTCCTCATCATATTCACAAGAGATGTATTACTATAGATGTAGTCATTAATAAAGATGCAGTTCCTTATTGTTGTCTTCACAGAAGGAATTTGTCCTAAATCCTCCAACATAAGATCTATGCAGTGTGCAGCACACAGAAGCCAATATAGATGTGGTATTTTTACCATTAATAGTTTTCCTGCTTTTACATAGTTTGCATCGTTGTCGGTCGCCACTTGGACAACATTAGTTTCCCCAACATCCTCCACCATACGATCAAGCATATTGAACAGCAAATTGGAGTCTTTCACCACCTTGAAACATCAATTGATTTGATAAAAACCGATCATTTTGGCGAGTTAACAAGAAAGTTAATGATGTCTTTTTGTACAACTGAATCACGCCATCCATCATACATGATTGAACAGCCTTTAGTTGCCCATTCTTTCTTGTGCCTCACCAACATATTTTCTGTTGCTAACTAAAGAAACTAGAATTGAGAGATCAGACTCCTCGTATAATAGAAAAAAGAAAAGAGTTTACGTGAGGAGGTAAAGAGACAAGAATGCAAAATCAATATTAGGCTTTTAGGTATAGCCACTATTATTTTCTGTGTGTAATTAAGTTTTGAAAACATAAAAAGGATAACTATTAATGTTCAAGCATACTTACCTAAAAACTCAAATAAAAATGATTTATGGAAAATTTACCTTTTTATTTTAAAGGCGTGAAGCGGTGGTAGGTGCACTTAATAGCGAGGCGTGATGAAGTGAGCGTCTTTGTGAAATCGCCTAGCCTCATATATACTAGGCGATAACTGCTAAGCCTTACCTCGCCTTATTCTAGGTGTTGCCTAGGCACACTTTTTTAAACACAGGGCCACATCACGTGCTGTCTAAGTGATCATAAAACCGAAGAGTTAAATAGTAAGACCCTACAGTTCATGTATGAACGGGAGGAACAGTTAGAATTCAACCGTTTTTCATCATACTCTCCAATAACAAAAGCAGCAAAGTCTTTATAAAAACAGTTTTAATAACATCCATTAAACTTAATCATCATCAAATTAAACTTACAGAAGCAGGAAAGTTTTATAGAATAGATTCTTAATAAACATTCATCAGACTTGATCATCATTACTTCATTAGCAAATTTGTTAACAGTAACATCATCTGATAATAAAAGTAACTCTATGAGGATTTAAAACCACAACAGTGAGTTCACAAAAGCTACATAGAAGCTGAGAGAGGGATTGGTTTCACAGCGCTTTGTATCCTCTCAAAAGCTAATCTTACTCTTTCCTTTAGACCTTCATGCTCACTCTCTACCTCGCCACTCTCTTTATCGAGCTGAGCTACATTGCCATCGACCCTAATCACCAGTTTCCCGTTCTCTCCTCGTTTCACGTCACCAAAGAGCGACATGAGAAGCGCATATATCACTTTCTCCACTTTCTTCCCGTTCTCTTCCTCTGATTTCACAGCTTCTTCTTCTTCCACAACGATCTTGGGGACTTCACGACTGACATTGAGGACCAAAGCTACAATGGAGTCTGAAACCATGTCGCTAATCGGATCTGATGACCACTGGAGCGAGATATGCTTATCTGATTCTTGTTTCACAGTAACTCTTTCGTGTACTTTCAGTGCTGGAAGCTCGGATTCCTCGTCTGTTGAAGATTCTACACTCTCGAAAATCTTCTCGAGGCGATGTTTTATCACACCAAAGGCTCCTGAGAAGGGGATTGTGATTCGTTGAGTTACAGTTGCTGTTGATAGCTGTGAAAAAACATGGAGATCATCAGGTGCCATTATCTGATACGTGAAACCTTTCTTCACCAGAATCCCACTCACTGTATCACCAACATCTGGTGTCTTTTCTGCCAATCTCCCAATGGTTTTCGCCATTTTTTCAGAATTAAAATACAGTTCAACAGATTCACAGTTCTTTGGGGTCATGATCTTTGTGTTTCCATCTGGAAACTCTGTGAAAAGTTTCTGTTTGAGCCTCATCATCTCATTAGCTTCACCATGAACAAGAATAATGTTAGGAGGCATGAGTTCTTTTAAGAACGTGCTTGTCTGTGCGTAATCTGCATGAGCAGAGAACGAGATATAATGTACTTGCATGTTGAGAGGAGCTGTAAGACCGTTCATAAGAGTCACCTCCTTTGGTTCATTGATTATCGTTTTCGCCAGTGTACCTTCCACCATATAACCCGGTATAATACAAGCATTTTTCTTCTCTGAACACCAGCTGTCAAACAATTGCCTCGAGAGACCACTTTGAAGACCTCCAGGAGTAGCCATGACCACAGATGGACCGACATCTCTGAAATCATCGATGCTGTTTAAAGGAGAAATGTGCTTGAACACAAACGGATTAGAATTTGCAAACTGGTTGCGGATTCTGTCGTTCATAGATAAAATATAAGTTTGGTAAACTGCCATACACTTTTTGGCGAGAGGTGATGCATAATAGATTGGGATATTGTGTAGATCCGGGTGGTTTGCCCAGTACTCATCTAATATCAAGAGAAGTTCTTGCGCACGGCCCAGTGCAAAGGCTGGGATCAGCACACGCCCACCCTGTGCAACCGTTGAATGAATTACATCAGTGAAGCGTTTTTCACGAATGTGACGAGATTGATGAAGCTGGACACCGGAAGTGGATTCAATTATGCATATGTCAGGGGAGAATTGAGGAAGCTCAGCGGCTCTAAGATGTCGGTCTTCCTCTCGGGAATAGTCACCTGTGTAGAGGATTCGGACACCAGCTATATCCACCATAAACATGGCTGCACCCAAAACATGACCTGCTGTGTAGCACCAAAACTTTATGCCATTCACTTCAACTGTTTGATGGAAATCAATTACCTGGAGAGAAATCAAACATAAACCTTAACTCAAAGATCACAATTATTGTAACTGGTCTCAAAACTTTTCAGCTTAACCTAATGGAGTAAATATAAACATAATCATACGATACAATGTTGTCATCTAAAGCAGCTGTAGGATTCTGTAGAAAACGTTGTGCACACTAATTTAGTTTCAATTTCTTTCAAGAAGAAAACAAGATTCTGTTACTCAATCATTAATGTGACAGATTCATCATTCTCAATCGAAAGAAAAAACAGAAAGAGTTGTAATAAAGTGCGGTTTGCAGTACTAACCTCAATTTTGTCCATGGATTTATTGATGTCTTGTTCATCGAACAACATGTCTTCGACTGACACTTTGCTCACTTTTACATAATCGGTAAGTAGCAACTTGTAGATAGCCTTTGTCGCATGTGTCATAAAAACCCGCCCTTTGAATGTCGTCTAATCAAATATTACTAACCCGAGTTAGTTCCCAGCTAAAGTTTAAATACAACAACAAAGTCATTTGGAATGAGAAACAAACCTTCTCCAGAAAATAAGGTAGGGATGCTGCATGGTCCAAATGAAAGCTGCAACGAAAACAGTACTTTGTTACCTCAAACTAAGAAACCTCGCCAAATAGAACAAAAAACAGTTTTTTTCAAGTAAACAAGCAGACACAGAACAAACTTGCAAGCCTTCTAAAAGCTTGAAGCCTTGAACTAATCCAAGAAGGGTTTCGTCTTTGTGTCAAAAAAAATGTCAGAAAGAGCTTGCTCTAGTAGCCTCCCAACTTAACTCTTCTGATGATAAAAAATTATAAATTTGCCCATATCAACTTCAAAAATAATGAGTACGTTAACTCAAATTTTTACAACCGATTAGAGTGTATTAAGCCAAAAGAGCAATAAGAAGTAAACATACTGAGTAATCAAGAGGACATCAATGGTGGAAGGATCAATCTCATCGAAGTAAGGCAACGCAGCCATTCCGGAATAAGCAGGATGAATCCCACAATCAAACTACACAAAAATTCACAACACAACCAACAGTAAGAAATCCCCATAAACCAATAACAACAAATTCGCAAAAGAAATTTGACGGAAACTAACCAGAACAGTTTTGCCTCTAAAAGACATGTAAGCACAGGAACGACCAACTTCATTCCCGGCACCAAGAGGAGTAATGATAAGCTGATCTCCTTCACGCGAAATCGGTTGCTCTCGCCTTTTCAGAGAAGAAGCCATTTTCACACAAATTCCTCGAAGTGAAATCCACTTAAGGACAGTGGAAGAAGATCCAAAATTTCCCAAGCTCAAGTTTAAATAACCTAATCGCCCAAATGTGTTTCAAAAAGGAAAAAAAAACAAAAAAACGACCACAGTGGGAGTCGAACCCACGACCTTCTGATCCGAAGTCAGACGCGCTAATCCACTGCGCTATGCGGTCAATACATAACGAAGGTGAATATTAAAATTAATATAATCTAGAACCTTCGATTTTCATCAGAATCGTCCTAAAGACTTCATCTGCTTCCTCGTCGACAATCTGATTTCACCTTTCCTTCTCCTTTCGCCGCCTATCGTCGATCTCTGCAACTGTTTCCGGAGATTTCTCCGTCTCATCTCAAGTGAGTTTCCTTCAACTTCCTTCTTTTTCTTTGAATTCTTTTGTTTTCTTGTTCTTCACCTTTCTCCGCCGCAAAAGGAGCGACAGCTTCGAGGTTTCCAGCTTCGCCTAGCCGTAGCTATTGGAATCGAATTTAATACCCATGCGAGAGATCAGTCGTTCTACAGCTCTGAATTCGCCAGATTTGAGAATGGGTTTTGCAAACCGCGATTGGCTTTTGACCTCACTGTTATCTGATTCGAGATCTTGTTTTCGTCATTCCAATAGGTTATTCCTGTGATTGGGATATGAGCAAGCAAAACATGAGTCCTATTGAAGCTTATTGGGTAATTGAAAGGGAGGATAATTAGGGATGCTTCTCTATTTAAGCTCTGGGAAGGAGCTTAAATTTTGGAGAAGAGTTGTCTTGCCCTTTCCAATGGCCTCTCTTAGGTTAAAATCTATTCGAATAGCTACGGCCATTCTGAGATGCTTACTCAAGACGCTTTCTCCTTGTTCTGTCGAAGCGTTTTTGCTCTTGTATTTAGCTATCTGCTGCTGGTGTTTGTAGGGTACACCGTACTTGACAAATGTGGTGCTGTGCTTAACTGTGAACTTCTAATCATTTCAGGTGATAGTGCAAAACCATTTACAAAAACTCTGTAAAGATACCTTGCTCGTGAGCCTCCTCGGAAGCTATGGGTGATTTAGAGAACTTGCTTTTGGAAGCAGCTGGGAGAACAAATGCACCAGGGAGAGGCCGTCATTCTCACCCTCCAGCATCAAGGAGACATGATGGTTCTTATTCGGATGGTAGTAGTGATTCAAGGGATGATTCGGATGAAGAACGTGGATTTGCAAGTAGAAAACCATCTGGTTCTCAAGTACCTTTGAAGAAGAGACTGGAGGCAGAGAGAGAAGATCGAGCTGCCCGGGCTGAAGGTGGTTATGGTGATGGCCCTTCTGATCGTGAAGGTGACAGCAGTGAAGATTCAGATTTCGGGGATGACCTTTACAAGAATGAGGAAGATCGGCAGAAGCTTGCTGGAATGACAGAATTTCAGAGAGAGATGATTCTCGCTGAACGTGCTGATAAGAAAGGTGATAAGAACTTCACTGAGAAACTTAGGTCGAAGAGAGAAAATGAGAAGACTCCTGTTTCCAAAAAGGAGACCCCTCTTCCTGCCTCTCGTGGTGTGCGTTCATCTGCTAGATCTGCAGACAGAGCGGCTGCAAAGGATGATGCCCTGAACGAATTGAGGGCAAAGCGTATGAAGCAGCAGGACCCAGCAGCTCTTAGGAAACTGAGAGATACATCAAAAGGTGGTTCAGCTAGCCGAGATTTCTCATCAATGAAGAGGAAGCCATTAGCTTCCTCCCATTTGAGTAGCTCGAGCCAAAGTGACAGTGATAGGTCTCACAGTGATGATGAAGGTTCAAATGGAGGAATGCTCGACAGTGATGATGACAGGTCAGATGTGCCTACGTTTGAGGATATTAAGGAAATTACCATCAGACGGTCTAAGCTTGCCAAATGGCTAATGGAGCCGTTTTTTGAAGAGCTTATTGTTGGTTGCTTTGTGAGGGTTGGTATCGGAAGGTCAAAGAGTGGTCCGATATACAGACTCTGCATGGTGAGAAATGTGGATGCAACCGATCCAGACAGGACTTACAAGCTAGAGAACAAAACAACACACAAGTACCTTAACGTCATTTGGGGAAATGAAAGCTCAGCAGCTCGATGGCAAATGGCAATGATCTCAGATGGCCATCCGCTGGAGGAGGAGTATAGGCAATGGATCAGAGAGGTTGAGCGAACAAATGGTCGCATGCCCACAAAGCAAGATATAGCGGAGAAGAAAGAGTCAATCAAAAGAATAAACAATTTTGTTTACTCAGCAGAAACTGTCAAACAGATGTTGCAGGAGAAAAAATCTGCCTCGGTAAGGCCAATAAATGTTGCAGCTGAGAAAGATCGGCTTAGAAGAGAGTTGGAAGATGCGGAGAGCAAAAACGATGAAGCAGCTGTAGAGAGGATAAAATTGAAAATCAAACAGCTTGATGCCTCACGGAAGAGGAAAGAGGTAGATCAAAAGGCAGTCAGACTTGCCGAGATGAACAAGAAGAACAGAGCCGAGAATTTCAAGAATGCATCCGAGGTAAAATCAATTACTGCTAGTCTCAAAGCTGGTGAAGCTGGATATGATCCGTTTTCAAGGAGATGGACGCGATCATCAAACTACTACAATAGGAAAAACAAAGGGGGTGATGGAGAAGAGAATGAGGCCGCAGTTGCAACAGCAATTGAAACCAATGGAACAGATGCAAAAGCAGGTGTTGAAGCAACAGAAGCAGCTATAGAAGCGGCTGCAGATGCAGGGAAGCTAATAGACACAAGAGCTCCAATGGGTCAAGGAGCAGAACACAATCTGCTTCATAACTTTGAATTGCCATTATCACTAACGGCATTACAGAAGTATGGAGGACCTCAAGGAGTACAGAAAGCATTCATGGCGAGGAAACAAGTGACAGAAGCAACAGTTGGATGCAGAGTTGCTGAGAATGATAACAAGAGACATGGACTTACGTTAACTGTTAGTGATTACAAGAGAAGGAGAGGTCTTCTGTAGTTTATGGATCATGTCACAAAAGTGTTAAGTGTTTCATCACTTTCTAGAAACCTTCTATTTGGTTATTCTTTCCTTCACAATTGTTCGTTTGTTCCTCTTGAAATAGTTTTGTACTCGTTTTTGTGTGAAACTCTTATGCTTAGTGTATGAGAATACGATTATTTGGTGACATTAGAAACTAAAAGTCGTTGCCTCTCTTAAATTAGATTAATTGAATTTTTTCCTCCTAGCATTCACGCATTTGAGATAGTCTATAATAGGTCAATGCATCATACCAGACACCGATCTACCCAAATCGAAACTGACAAAATACCTAAATAGATTTTGCAACTTTGGTTTTTATGATCTAAACGTTTAAATTCACTATTTTTCCATTAAAGTTCGATTCTAACAAACTGTGTAACTCTGCGTTTTCAAGTATATGGATTATGGATCAGATTTTGTCCGTTCACCATTTTTTTCTCTTTGTAATACAAAGAAATAGAGAGATATTAATGATTCAAATAAACTACAAAATAATGACACTTAAACCAATTAAATAGAAGTGTTGACCTACATCAAATCGATTCTTTATCAAACATATTAAAACCCATGTTGTATTTTATACGATAAACATCCTTACTAGAATATTTGCCTTCAATTATAAAATATATTTGCAACAACCAAACTTATTGATGTGCATATGGTTCAGTCAATAATTAGTGTTTCTATACCACAAGAAACCGACTAAGGTCGTGTACATAATTGAAAACTATCTTGCATGTGTCGTGAGGAACAGTCAAACAAAATTTTATAGTATATGATTCATTAACCAGAAGTAAAAATCAAATAACCTTTTATGTATTAATAATTAAAATTCTAAAAAGGTCGTATAATGATTTGTAGCCTTAATCATGGATTAAAGTTTTATACTCTTATAAACATACCACATTCTTTCATTTTATATTTGATTTAGCAAAGCTGGTATTTACAAGTTGTATCTTTATTTAATTCTATGAAAAATCCTAATTAGGATAAACTCTATTCTTATTTTTTTCTAAGTAAGACAAATTCAGGATTTGGTTTTGATTGATATATTTATTTGTAATTTTATACAAAATCCAGCCAATAACCAAAATTTTATCATGTGGAGTACCTATAATCGAAAACAACTGTCATACGATACTAGCTATAGTTAGTGTAAGATTCCAAAACTTGAAACAATACTTTCAATAATTCTACATAAATCAAAACTCTAACCACATTCTTCATATGATAGTTTACTAATTATTTGCATTTATAATATTACTATTTTGTATTGGTGATCTTTCTCTTTCGCCATTTTTAAAATTAATTAATACAAATAATACCCCAAAAACATATATCTTATTAAACTAACAAATATCATCACATGAATAACCACACCCTCTGGTTTTGAGAAGATTTTCTTACAGAACAAGTATGTCTTTTGCAAAAATTGTTTGAAGAAAACAAAAACAAAAAGATGGAACAGAGCAGAAGAGAACCAGTTCTGTTACTGCAGAGATTGAAGAGGTTGATTTTCTCCTTTGTTTATTGTCTTCCCATGTCTCTTTTTGGTCTTCTTCTCTTGCTTCTCTTAATCTGCAACAGCTTCTCTGTCTTCTCTCTTCATGTTGATCCCATTCCTCCAATCAAATCCACTGTTTTACCTATTCATCAACAGATTGTTGTTCATTATCATCTTCCTGATCATGTATCTTCACCATCAACAATATCTGAGTCAGGCTCTACCTTGTTGCTTGCTGTCAAAGAAACCTCCGTAGGGTTTGTGCAGAAGCAGAACGTTTCGTCAATGAAGACAGAGAGAAAGATGAGAAGACCAAAGAGAAGAATCGAGTTGAAAACTGCGGTAACACAGCAGCTACAAGGCAAACCAAAGCAGAGATTTAAGACAAGAGTCAAGTCTTTCTTTTCCAAATCTTTTTGTGAGTCACTCTTCTTCATGACTTGGATCTCTTCCATCGACTCTTTTGGTGATCGAGAGCGTTTCACTATAGAGAGTCTCTTCAAATTTCATCCGAATAGCTGTTTGATTTTGATCTCAAACTCACTTGACTGTGAGAGAGGACTCTTAATCCTGAAACCCTTTACAGAGAGAGGGTTTAAAGTTCTTCCAATTAAACCAGACTTTGCTTACATCTTCAAGGATACATCAGCAGAGAAATGGTATGAAAGATTGAAGAAAGGAAAGTTCAGTCCAGGAGTGATTCCATTGGAGCAAAACCTCTCCAACCTTCTGAGATTAGTCTTGCTTTACAAATTCGGAGGGACCTACTTAGACACAGATGTTATAGTCCTCAAATCTCTCAACAATCTTCACAACGTAATCGGAGCACAAACAGTTGATTCAGTTACAAGAAAATGGAGCAGGCTCAACAACGCAGTGCTCATCTTCGACAAAAACCATCCTTTGCTTCTAAGATTCATTGACGAATTCTCAGAAACCTTCAACGGTAATAAATGGGGTCACAATGGTCCTTACTTAGTGTCAAGAGTCATTGAAAGATTCAAAACTTCTTCCTCTTCTGATTTGGGATTCTCTGTTCTTCCACCGTCTGCATTTTATCCAGTGGATTGGACTAGAATCAAAGGATTCTACAAAGCGCCAACAAATGAAATCGAGGCTGGTTGGTTGAGGAAGAGGCTTACTCTTTTACGTAAAGATACCTTTGCTGTTCATCTTTGGAACAGAGAAAGTAAGAATCTTAGGATAGAAGAAGGAAGCATCATACATCAACTCATGTCTCAGTCTTGCATCTTTTGTAACTCTTCCTCTTTACGTTTTAGTTAACACAAAATCATGTAAAGTAAATGTCCATAGGAGGGAGGGAGAGAGAGATAGAGACAACACAAATCTGTCTGTGTGTTATGAACACACAGATTTGCTGATCTATCTGTCAGTCTGAGGAGCCTTACAAATCGGCAACGTATATTGTGTACATCAGAAGTCTGGTTTTTTCGTTATTAATTGCAAATATCAGCAAATCGTCTTATTCGTTTTAGGATACACACAAGGCTTGAGCCTCGAGTCGTAGAAGCAGTCTCTGGCAAATTCTGACTAGTGGCTGACTGGTCTACTAATCACAGAGAACAGAATCTTCAAGAAGAAATACAAAAGAGACATAATCCACATCAGCTTAGTACTGAATCTATCTCTCATATATAAACAAGAATACACTAATTTAGACTGTTAGATGACACAAACAATGGCCTAAAAAGGTTTTCTAATTCTAAATCTGGTGTAAAGTTCTACAAGCTACTCATTCCGATACCAGGATCTCTAGGAGCCTGAAAGTCTTTGGCCCTCGAAAGGCATACATAGTAAAGTTCGGAAACTATCCCTGTGAGCACAATAAATGCAGCTCCAGCTCCAAACACGCCTTTCCTCAGTGATCGACAAGAAGGAGCTGTGTTCCCAAAGTAGACACAATACTTTGTATGGTAAGCATTTCGTACAGAGCCAGCGAGTAAACACACTTCTGCTATGAAGAAGAAAACCCTGCAAAAATCATCCCAATCCATGACATTCATATATGACACAAGAAATTATGATTTATAGTTGGGCATCAAAAACCAACATAACAATAAGGAGTTGATGAATTCATGTAGCTAACAAGCCAAAAATTGCAGCAATTAGAGCAGATGGAAGATGAAGTGTCAACATTTTCAGTCACTTGAACACTCAACCTTCGATACAGGAACCCTATGAAACTTTCAGTTGATTGGCTTTGGTGTCTAATGTATAATATTGGAACTAAAGGAAACTTTTAAGCCTAGATCTTTATTGATTTATAACATTGGTACACAATACTAGACCTGATCCAAGTTTCAGTATGTACTTAGCAGTTCTCAGTTGGTTAAAATAGCAAATATGTACACATAGTAATGCTTTAAAGTATACTGGCTGCATTTCTACTGCATACCAACCCAGAATAATGAGATAAACAGTGTTATATATTTCATATTCATCACACATAGATTCTGCAAATATGGACCACAATTTTACCAGGTAGATATGAAGAGAAAGATTGCCCAGGATCTAGAACCACTTGGTGTTAAGGCTCTTCCACAACACAAACATCGGCTGGCCACCATTATTAACATCTGACTCGCCAAAAAGATGATGAAATAACCAATTCCAAGACTCGTAGCATTATCTTTGTCATACACACATGTTTGTACATGATTTCGTACTAAGTTAAAAGATAGAAAGTAATGAGATAAGAAAATTTGTCTCAAGTGAAAACGACTCATTACAAAGATGGCAAAACCAATATTTTGAGTATAAAGTGTCAAAGATTCTCTGCATTTTCTGGGAAAAACGGGGTCCCTGGTACAAATCTCCCTTTTATAGGAGTCTTTGTTTTCCTAGCTGGCTGATGGGCCGGCCAACGAGGCCCATGCCAAATTACTCATAAAACCCATTAGATTTTGGAGATGTCGAATGACGTGGCACGCAATCGACGATGTGATCGAGTTCGAGGTGACGTGTACGATGATGGTCGACGTGGTCGATCATTATTGACGGAGTCTGAAGTTGATGATTTTATGTTCTGGTAGTAAATTCTAAGTGGGCCAAGAACAACACAGTAGCTTACATCTCTTGATATTCTAGAATTTTGCCACTGCAACCAAAAAAACAAATTACCAAAAATCTGAACTCTTTACAAAACAATTTTCAATTGCTTTCATTTGTCTCAATCCAAAGAAGCTCGAACATGCATGGTTCTAATTTCCTCAACTTCTCCAAAAATTTTCAGCTTTTGAAGAATTGATCAAATTTTCACACAACCCATTTTTTATTTTTGTAAATCAAGAAGAGTAACACAATGAAGCTTTGATTAACAACAGAAGCTAGAAGATATTGAAGCTTGTAACCTCCTCAACTAAGTGGATTTCACAAAATTAAGAGCTTACTTAAAAGGAATCCTAAACGATAGATCCAGCAAATGAAACTGAGAAATTTTTTACGAGAAATGTTGGAGCAATCCAAGTTAAGAGAGAAACTTATGGTGGTTCTTCGCTGCTCGGCAGCAACAGCAAGACCAAAAGCAATGAGATAAAAAATGAACACCAGAAGCAGTAACTGTTGTAATTATCTTAATCTTGCTCGAATATTTATACCGCAAGTTAACTGTGTTTGTTTGTTGTTTGTAGGTGCAAGAGGAGAATTACGAATTCCTGTGATCAAGAGTTGATCACAGTACGTCTCAGTGAGCAAAGGAAGCTCACTTTCTTTTTCTTTCTTTGGCGATTTATAGAGAGAGTTCTACCCTTACAAGTATTGTTCAAGCTTGGTCACAACAAAAGACTAGAAGAAGATATATATCAACAAATCAACAACAACATAGAAAAAGTATATTCTTTAGTTGATGTCATGGTCTTCATCATCATTAGTCATCTTTTGTCTCTTTAAACATCCTTGTCTTGCTCAGGTTTGCTCAGATTTGACTTTGCAAAATTGCAGACAAAGTGTAGAAGAGTGATGAAGACCATAAAAGGCTGGAGAAAATCGCAGGCCCAAAAACAAACAGAATCAGTCATGGCTCAAGTACGCTTTGGCCCAAAACATATTCTATCTCGGACTTGGGTCATCTGATGGACCGAATTCTTAATGGGCTCATTTAATTCTCGGCCTTAACTCATGCGGAAACTAGGGTCTTCACCCTACCCCGAGAGACATTTCATTTCCTCATTCTTCTTCTCTACTCTTCCGCCTCTATGCAATTTTTCTCTCATTTCTTTCACCGGAAAAATCGAGAATCTCTTCCATTCTCGTCTGAGAAACCTCTTTCCCGCAAGAGAAAACCACAAATCTTCAAAACTCTTTCTAAAAACACACCAGAAAAAACACCTCCGATTATACCATCGAAGATTTTCTTCGATTCAATCACTGAGGAGAAAAACGAGTCCTCGGTTCCTCCTTTTCCGAAGATCCCTTGGATCCAACCACCGAGGAAAAATGACTCTTCGGTTCCTCCGTCTAGAATCATCTCAGAATCAACCACCGAAGAAGACGCCTCTTCGGTTCCTCCGTCTAGAATCCTCTCCGATTCAACCACCAAAGAAGACGCCTCTTCGGTTCCTCCTTTTCCGAAGAACTTTCGACTTCACCGTCAAACGAAACTCTTCGAATTCTCCGCCGAAGACCCTTCAACTTCACCATTAAAAGGACCTGATGTTTCTCCTTCTGAGAAACATGCATGCATCAGATAATCCCGAGAAAATTTAGAGCCTCTTCGAACTTGCGAATCGGCACCGATTTGGTAAGTACATCAGCTGGATTTTCTGACGTTTTAACTTTCTTTATCTTGATTATTTTGTCTTCTAATATATCTCTGACAAAGCTCATTCTTATGGCAACGTGTTTTGTTCTTTCTTGGAAAACGCTGTTCTTGGCCAAGCAAATGGCGCTTTGAGAGTCAAATCCAATCTCGACATGGTCCTGAGAGAAGCCAAACTCAGAGGTAATTCCTTTTAGCCATATGGATTCTTTGCATGCCTCAACTAACGCCATGTATTCTGCTTCTGTCGTTGACAAAGCTACAATGTTTTACAGGCCTGACTTCCAGCTCACTGTATTCCCACCAACTTGGAATACATAACCGGAGATCGATCGTCTTCTATCCAGGTCAGCAGCGTAATCACTATCGCAGTATCCGTCAACTTTAAAAGTTAAGCATAATTCCTTTGAGTAGTTTAGATACCTGAGTACCCATTTAACACCTTCCCAATGTTCAATGTTAGGATAACTCATGAAGGCTGACCATTCCGACTGAGTATGCTAGATCAAGACGAGACCCAACCATGGCGTATATAATGCTCCCAACCGCACTGCAGTAAGGTACCTTCTTCATCTGTTTCTCCGCATTCTCCTTTTCATCTTGATTGGTAGATTTGAACTTGAAAAGGCTCCCTAAGGAGGTCTGCTCCCTAAGGGGGTCTGAACAACTTTAGAATCCACCATGTTAAAAACCTTTAAAATCTTTTCAATGTAAAACTTTTGAGAAAGCTTTGAGATATTACTCTTTCTGTCCCTTATAATATCCATACCCAAGATTCTTTTTACTGCCCCAAGATCCTTCATTTCAAATTTACTGCTCAAAATACTCTTAAGCTTCTGAATTTCTGACATATCCTTTGATGCCAACAACATATCATCCACATATAGTAATAGGTATATGTATCTTTCTTCAGCATACCTCTTCAGATAAACACAACTGTCAAATTCACTCTTGACATCGTATCCTTTTGACCTAATGAACTGATCAAACCTTAAATTCCATTGCCTTGGAGATTGTTTCAAACCATATAATGATTTTCTAAGCAAACAAACTCCATCTCCTTCCGAGAATCCTTCTGGTTGATCCATGTAAATCTTTTCATCAATGTTTCCATGTAGAAAAGTTGTCTTTACATCCATTTATTCCAATTCCATATTCTGATTAACCACCATTGATAGTGTCAACCTTATAGTAATATACTTAACCACCAGAGAGAAAACCTCATGATAATCAATTCCTTCTATCTGCTTAAAACTTTTTGCAACTAGCCTTGCTTTAAATCTTGGTTTCTCTATCTCTAGAATTCCCGGCTTTAACTTGAAAACCCATTTACAACCTATCGTTCTCTGTCCTCCTGCCCTTGGTATAATATCCCAAGTTCGACTTCTGCTCAAAGAACCCATCTCATCTTTCATTGCCTCTATCCACATATCTCTATCTTTGCTAGCCGTAGCTTCCTCATAGGTTCTTAGTTCTTCTTCATCCATCATTTGAGACATATTCAAAGCATACATTGCCACATTTGCCTCTATGAATCTACTTGGCTTTCTGGTGATTCTTCTATCTCTGTCTCTAGCTAGCAAGTAGTCATTATAGGATTATGTCTCTTCCTGATCTTTTTCATCTCGTTGATCATTAACATCACTCTGAGTAAAACCAGAGGTTTCCAACTCCTAATCTGCACTTGCAACTGAACCACCAAACTCTGTAATCGGTTATACTTCATCTTCTGGTAACAAGAAAGTGACCCTTCTACCTTTACGATCTTGAGCCTTTTGAAGATCATCACCAGTAGACTTGTCAACCTTCTTGTATACCACTGCTTTATTGAATATAACATCCATGCTTACCACGCATTTTTTATCCTCCAAACTCCAAATTCTATACCCCTTCACACCTTGTGGATATCCTAAGAAAATTCCTTTCTTAGCTCTGGGCTTCAGTTTTCCTTGATCAATGTGAAAATATGCCAACCACCCAAAAAGTTTCATGTATGAATAATCTGGCTCTCTTCCTCACCATAATTTTTCTGGAATTTGGTAGTCAATAGATTTGGAAGGTGTTCTATTCAATATATATACCACAGTAGAGGTAGCCTCAGCCCAATATGCTTATGACAATCCCGTCTCACTTAGAAAGCTTCTCACCTTTTCAAGTATAGTCCTGTTTAGCCTCTCTGCAACTCCATTCTGCTGTGGAGTATATGGACATGTTTTGTGCCTTAAAATGCCATTACCCTTGCAGTAATCATCAAAGAATTTATTACAATACTCCAAGCCATTGTCTGTCCTTAACCCTTTCAACTTTCTTCTACTCTGATTTTCTGTGAGAGTCTTCCATTCAACGAACTTACTGTAAGCTTCATCCTTCGTTTTCAAGAAATACACCCACACTTTTCTTGTAAAATCATCTACAAAAGAAATATAGTATTGACTCTTAGCAAGACTTGGTGTCACATTCGATGATCCCCAAAGATCTGAGTGAACATAGTCTAGAGGCCCTCTTGAAATATGTGACT